>JAPJBO010000671.1:0-128645 GCA_030068145.1 Diplonema papillatum
TTTGCGGGTGGTTGGCGTTTTTCGGGGGGCTGGGGGGTTTTCGCGGCTGCCTGCAGCTTGAGCGCCTGTGTGTGTGGATTGGGGCCTTTTGGTAGCCCTTGCTTTTTTGGTGGGGGTCGACCTTTTCCGGGGGGATCCAGGGGCTTCGAGGTGGCCGGGGCGGTCTCCCCCTTGCGGACCTGCGGCTTTGGGGTTGGACCGGCCGGTGGCAGCGGCGGCACGACCGACGAGGATGGCCCATCCTCGACCCCCAACGGGTCCCGCTTGGTCCCCATCGACCGCGGTCTCTGCCTGTACGGCTCGGACGGGGTTGCCCTCGGGGGTGCGCATCGCCAGCCGTCGCGCGACGACGCCGTGCCCGCCCTGCCTGCTTCGAGTGGCTTGAGGATGTCCTTCCTCGTCGCCTCTGCCTCCTCGACCTGCATGTTGGTGTCGTGTTGGATTGGGGGGTGCTGTGAGGGGCCTCGGATCCCGCTCCCTGTTGCCCCAGTACCCGCCCTCGAGTCCACTTGACTCGGTCCCCTCTTGGGGTTCGCCTTTCCAGCCTGCCTTGGGCGCAGGGGAGCCACCCGCACTCCCTCTGCCGGTCCGGCCGCGGCGTGCTGGGGGGGCTGGGGTGCTACTGTTTCTTTTGGGGGTGCGGGTGGCACTGGGGGTGTTGCCGTTGAGGGGGGGACTTCGCCTTCCCGTCGCGTCGCCTTCGGTGGCTCGACGTCAGCCTGCGCGCCGTCCGAGGCCGGCATCTCCTCGTCTTCCGGGACGGCTGCTTGCTTCTCCGGGGGCGTCCGCCCCGGCGCACCCTCCGTGTCCCCAAGGAGGGAGCCACCCTCCCCAGGGACACAGAGAATGCGCTCCTCCGGCGCTGCTGCGGGCCCTGCCGTCTGTCCGGCCGCCGCTGGTGAGCCCCCCCTAGGGGGCACCGCTGGACTTCCCTCCCTGACCCCCGAAGGCCGGTGCAGGAAGTCGCTCTGCCTAGCAAAAGGGTGGTAGAGCCGAACCCCTCCGCCCCCCTGGGTGTGTGTGTTGGTGGTGGTGGTGTGCATGCCGGGTGCCCTAGGTCCGGCATGCGTGTGGTCGGTCGTGACGGCTGGCCCGCTACAGCTCGCACGTGACCCGGGTGTGTGGCGCTGGGTGGTGAGGGGGGGGACTCGGGGGATCGGCTCTACCCCCCCAGTGATCGGCATCACTTCCCCTTGCACCTGCCCCCGAGGGGCAGCTTGGGCGCCGGGCGCTCGTCCCTCATCTCCCTGTTCTCCCTGCCCCCCCTCCTGTGGTTGTTCGTCATTCGGGGGGGGGAGGGGCGGTGGTCCCTGCGCTGCCGGGGCCTGCGGTCCGCCGGGGGCGCCTCCGCCTCCGCCTTCCGGGGCGCCGCCGCCGCCTCCGCCGCCGCTCGCGACGCTGCTGCTGCTGTTGCTCCTGCTGCTGCCGCCCCCGCCGCCGCTGCTGCTGCTGCTGCTACTACTGCTACTGCTGCTGCTGCTGCTGCCTGCCCCGTCGTCCGTGGAGACTTCGTCCAGCTCGAGTTCGCCTTCCTCCACCCTTCGCGCCCCGAGGTGCACGTCCGCGTTCACGAGGGCGATGCGGGCCACCGCCCTTGCCACCACGAAGCTGAGCCTGTGGAACGCTAGGTGGGAGACCGCCGCGTAGGTCTCCCAGTCGTGCCTCCTGTGCACTGCGTTCACTAGCGCCCGCAGCTCGGGCAGGGCCGACTCGCCCCAGGCGCCGAAGGTGTCCACCACCATCGGGACCAGCAGCAGGTCCTGTTGCTCAGGAGCCTCCGCCAGGATGGGGCCGTCGTACGTCCGCCGCTTGACGGCCTCGTACTTCGTGGCCGCCCCACCCTCGGTCTCCGCCGCCTTCTTCACCGCGTTCGCCTGTAGCGGGAAGGTGATCGCCACGTCGATCAGCCTCCTCTTCTCTCCGCGCGTGTACGCTACGTCGACGCGCTTGTTCCTGTGTGGGTGTTTTGTGAAGGGCCGGTCCTCTAGGACCGGGCAGAGAAGCGCCTCCCTCGCGAGGGCGCCCACCTCGTTGCGGAGCGCTGTGTGCGCCCGCGTGCGCAGCCCCGCGTTGAGGCACGTCAGGGAGTGGTCCCCGAAGCGGTCGGCCTCGGCCGCCCCGCAGAGCCGGCACTCGCGTGCCTGCGGCGCCAGCTGCATCCCCAGCCGCAAGCGCACTGCCACTGTGAGCTCGGCTGGGGACATCCAGAGGTCGTCCGGGGCGTTGTGCGCCCCGTAGAGCCACGTGGAGGCGTGCTTGGCGGCACAGCTGCGGATCCTCGCCTGGCCCCTGACCCCGACGAGCGGATCCCTCAGCAGGCCCGCCTGCCTGGCCCCGGAGATCTTCCCACTCCATTCCTTCTGCTTGCGTGGCGCGCCCGCTGCCCCTGCTTGCAGTGAGTCTCTGACCTCGGTCAGGACTTCCGGAAAGAGTGCAAGTCTGGGGCAGGCGAGCGACGCCGCGCATACGGAGTCCTGTGTGAGTGTGATTTGAAGTGGCCCCCCCCCGGGGGCTCTCGTCAGCAGCGGCAGCCCCTTGATGCCCTCCAAGGTCGCCGCCACCCCTGCCACGGCCGCCGAGTCGGCGCACGAGTGCATCCCTAGGCCGCCCAGCCTCAGGGGCAGCGAGGCCTGCACCCACTCGGTGTCCCCCAGCTCGGCCCCGAGGGTCCTCGCCAGGGCTCGCCGCATGAAGGCGTCCACCCTCCCGTAGTCCGCCACCGGGCCCGTGGCCCGCATGAGGGAGACCACGCAGACGAACCCCGCGCACGAGTTCAACAGGGCCAGGGCCGTGTGTGGGTCCGGGAGGCTGGCAATGGCCCTTGCCCGCTTTTCGGCCCTGTCCAGGACCTTCGCCACCGCCTCCCGTACCGCGGCCTCGGACCCACAGGGTGCCCCCAGAATCTCCCAGCTCTCCAGTGAACACCGGGTCATGGCCGCGAACTCGTCCGGCACCCGCTCGCCCGCGAGGCAGACCACCTCGCTCTTCCCTCTGTTGAGGTGCATCCCCACCGCGCCCCCCTCCAGCTCGAATGCGGCGAGCCACACGATCAGGTGCTCCCATAGCCCCGCCGCGGCTCCATCATCCAGGTAGAACGCTCGCGCGTCCAGCTGGGACACCCGCAACGGGTCCGGTTGTGCTGGGGGGGCCGGCTCCTGTACCGGGGGGGCTGGTTCCTGTATCGGGGGGGCTGGCACCTGTACCGGGGGGGCTGGTACCTGTACCGGGGGGGCTCGGCCCGCCCCTGCCCCGTCCACCTCCATGTCCTGTTCCTGTGGTTGTTGTTGTTGTTGTTGTTGTTGTTGGGGCTGGGCCGGGGCCAGGGCCCCCTGCGGAATATCATCGGCCCCCAAGGGTGGCAGCCGCTCGGCCAGGGACAAGTCCACTCTCCGCAGGACCTTCTCCAACACGAGACAGAAGAACAACGGCCCGAGTGGGTCCCCCTGTTGCACTCCGCACTCGGACCAGACCACTTCCTCCCCGAAGGAAAGCCGTGACCTGCGCCCGTACGCCGCTATCGCGTATGGCAGGAGGCCTGGGGCGCTCTCGGCCACTGCCTGCAAGATGGCCTCCCTGCTCACCTTGTTAAAGGCGTTCTGCAGGTCCACCTTCAGGATCCCCCGCCCTTGGCCGTCGCGCCGGTACGCCTCTCCCACGCACCGCATCGCGCAGACCATGGCGTCGGCGCCGGACTTCATCCCGACCCCGGTCTGGCCGCACCTCTCCAGGATGGGCTTGACCGCCTGCACCACGGACTTGTCCCTGGCCAAGATCTTGGCCGCCATCCTCCTCAGGACCTCTCCACAGGCGATGGGCCGGAGACCCCCGTCCTTCTTCTCGAGGGCCACTAGCCTGGCCCCAAACCCGTGCGGCCGGGCCTCGTCCGGGAGGCTCCCGGTGGCGATCCGCGCGATCACCGCCACCAGAGGGGCCCTTATCGGCGAGCCCGGGCTCACCAGGTCCAGCAGGTGCTGCGCCGACAGCCCTGACGGCCCTGGTGCCGTCCCTCGGGGGAGCGCCCTCAGCGTCTTAATGACGATCCCCCAAGAGACGTCGATCTCCGCGTTCGCCTGTGGTGGTATTGGGGGGAGGGGGGGTTCTGGCGCCTGTGGGTGTTTTTCCCGCATGACCCCCAGTGTCTCCTCGTTCACTGGGGCCACCTTCGCCGCCGAGAGCGCGGCCACCGCCTTCCCGAACCATCGGGCCTTCGTCCTGCGAATGACCTGCTGGACGGTCTTCGCATCCAGCTGGTCGGCGTCCTCCACGTCTGTCGCCAGCCCGACGAACCGCCCGATCTGGTTGTCGTCCTCGTCCATCACGAGGAACCGGACCGGGGGCACGCCCGCCTGCCTCCTGCCTGCCGCCACTTCCTGCGCCTCCGTCCAGAGCTCGCCGAACCTGCCGTGCGCCCAAAGGTGGCAGCGACTCCTCAGGGCGGCCGCCACCTTCTTCCTCCCCCCTCTGCGCGGTTTGAAGAGGACGAGGGTGGCGAAGGAGTGTAACCGGAGCCACCCGGTTACGCTCCCCGTGGCCGCCAGCTGTAGCGCCTTCGCCAGCTGCGCGGCCACCACCAGCTGCGCATCCAGCGGGATCCGCTCCAGCTTGGGCACAGCCAGCGCGCTGATCTCCGCGAACGAGAACGGCATCTCCTCCTCGAACGCTGCGTGGGCCGGCCCCGCCGCTGGGTCGGCTGCCTGGCCTGCCGCCGGGGCCCGGCGTCGGTGGTTGTTGGCCGGTGGTGCCGCCGGGGCTGCGTCCGGGCGGTACGCCCGCGACAGGGGGCACATGTTCCTGTGCCTGCCCTGGACTCCCGGCAGGCGCCCGCAGAGGCAGACCGGCGGCGGGGCGGCTGGGGCCGGTGGGGGGGGCGCGGCGGGCCCCGGGTGCGGTTCGACGCATCCATCCACGGTGAGGTCGTCCCCACCGCGCCCCAGCGATCTCGTTGCGGACCTGTGTGTGTGTCCCCCCTTCCCCTTCCTGTTGGGTGTCCTTTCTGGGGGTGCCGCGCTCGCCGACGAGCGGCCGAGCGCGCTCAGCCGCCTGAGGTCTTCGGCCGCTTGGCGGGGTTCTCGGCACCAGGGCCCGGCCCCTGGGCCTCCCCCATTGGCGCGTCGCTCCCCGGGTCCTTGTGCTCGCCGGGTTGGGGGGGGTCGGCCTCTGGCCGCTGCGACCCCATGAGGACGTCGCAGCCCGGGGGTCCGGGGGGATCTTTTTTGATGGCAAGGGCGGCGAGGGCGAGGGCGAGGCGGCGCTCCTTGTCCTCTTTCATTTGGGCGAGGGCCTCTGTGGCCTCCGCCGCCTCCAAGAAGGCGACGTCCCTCCTCCCTTCCCTCTCCCCGACCTGCAGTTGCAGGGATCTGCGAGGCCACTGCCTCGCCTCTTCGAGGGTGATTCCCTCTCGCTCCCTCCCCTCGCGCGTCATCTGCGCCTTCTGGGCCTCGTACTCCTGGGAGAGTACGAGAGCCCCTGCCGCGTGCGCCCTCAGCCCAGCCTCCATGTACCGGACGCACGTCCCGTACATGTTCCCCCAGGCCCGGGCCGCCACCTCTGCCCTGTGCATGGCGGAGTGGTGCTCCACCTCTCCCCGGGTGGCGACCACCGCCCCGCAGCCCGGGCAGACCTCGCCCGCGAAGCCCAGCTCCGTAAGCGCGAGCGGCTCGGACTCGCGCATGGCTGCCCACAGGGCGGCGGCTTCCGTGAGGGCTGCCCACCGGATGGCGGCCCTCAGCTCCTCCTCCTTGAGCAGGAGCGCCTCCCCGGGGTCGAAGGGGCTGTCCCACCTCCACTCCGGAGCAGGCTCCGCCGGGGGGGAGGCCCGCTCCGTGGGTGCGGCGGGCGGCTCCGGGAGCTGGCGAGAGAAGGCCCACGGGGCTACAGGGGCGGCCTGGAACCGGGCGGCGACCGGGGAGGACCCGGTGGCTTGGGGGGGGGAGAAAGTGGAAGACACACCGTCGACTGGCTCCCACCTTCGCGGCAGACGACCCATCAGCCGTGGGTCCTGCGGGTGCGCCGCCTCGCACGCTGCGTCGTTGCAGCCTTCGACGTCGCACGCTGCGACGTGGCGGTGCCGGCACCCGGCCCGACGGCACCCCAAGGCCGTCAGGGCCTCGATGCAGGCCGGTGTGGGCACGTGCCTGAAGCGGCACGGCTGGCGGCTGCATCCGCCGGGCGAGTTGAACTCGCGGCAGAGGGGGCGGTCCCCCCTGCGGTCCTCCTGCGGCGGGGGCGCTCTCCCGCCGGCCTTCTGCGGTGCAGCCGTCGCTGCCCTTCTCGATGCGGCCTCTCCGGGCCCCTGTCGTTGCTGTGCGGTCGTCACCGCCTTCGACGTCGGCTTCGATGCCGTCGGCTGCGCGGCTTCCGCCTTCCGCCCCTCGCTGACATGCGGGGGCTTGCGGCCAGGCGATCCGACTGTTTTCCAGCCGGATCGGGTCATCCTGGGGGGCGCGCGTTGTGTGTGTGTGCGTGGTTCTTTGTGAGTGCGTGCGGGTGTGTGCGTGTGTTCTTTTTTTTTCGTGCGTGTGTGCGGGGTAGTAGGTGGTGGGGGTAGGTGGTGTGTGAGTTGTTAGCGCGCGTGTGCGAGCTAGGGGTGAACACAAAGTGCGGGGCTTGCGTCCTGCACTGTGCGCCTCTCTAGCTCGCTTCCTTTTTTTTTTTTTTTTTTTTTTTTTTTTGTCGGCCGCCCAATGTCCACTCTCCTTACTGTCTTTCTCCTTTCCGCTAGTCGCCTTTTTCACTGTCAAATCAAGCATGCACTAATCGAGATATCTCAAAACGAGGGATGACCAACGAGCCGCGAGCGGGTCGTCACATAGCGCTTTCACGCGCCTGGCCACGTGGCGGATTGTGGGCCTTCGTCTTGTCGCAAAGTCTTCGAGGAGTCGCCTCAGATGTGGTCGGTCTTGTGGGTATGCTTCCATGATATCAGACACATCATTGTGCGTCGCGTCGTCTGCCAGCAGTACATGCTGGGCGGTTGCCATCTCCGCGCACCGTATACAGTTGACCTTTGTGCCTCGAGGCATTACCGCACGCCGCACGATGGACTGCAGGAGGTCTGCCGCCCCGGGTATGGTCTCGAGGGAGCCGAGGGTGCTTCCCTTTGTCGTCTTTGCCGATGCCAGCTCTCGGATACTCCTCATGGCCGTCTTCGTGCGGCGGTGACGCCAGACGCGCCGCACGAAACGGATGGGGCTCTCCAGCATCGGGAACTCCTCAGCCACGAGACAGCACACAGACTTCACCCCGTTTAAAAGGTGGAGCAACTCCATGCTTAGACCCGGTCCTCTGTCCCGGAGTGCCTGGGTCGCCGCCTCGTCCGCCCGGTTGATGAAGGCGTTGTCGGCGTGCCCCTTACTCCATCGAAGGCACTGCGCGTACTCGCCTACTGCGTTGGCGACGGGGTCGCCGGGCTCTCCGCGGCGGACACGCAAGATTGCGGCCTCGCTGTCGCTGTACCACGTGACACGGTCGGGTGCGACTTCACGCCGCCGTAATGTCGTCGCTAACAGGTAGATGGCGGCCAACTCGGTCTCCGTACTCGATGTCACCGTGCCCCTCACCATGCAGCCGAACGACGTCGTGCCAATTGACACCCCGGCGGACCCGCGTGATTCGTCTTCCAGGAACCCCCCGTCGGTCGCCACCACCATTTCCCGCGGCTCCGAGAATTCATCCGTCCCCAGTAGCGCGTCTAACCGTTCCAAAACGTCCTCTCCCTCGACCGTCGGGTGTGGCGGCCTTCGCCGGAATCCTTCGACCGGCAGTGCGCTTTTCGCCTCGTCAGGTCGATGAGCCAGTACCGCCCGCGTTCGTTGTAGCGCCGCATATGTCTCGACATTTTGGCAGGCAAAGCCGTCTTTGCACCACGCGAAATCCTTTATCCCCCTGCTGTGGCGATGCTTGGGAAAGAGACTCGCGTGGGCTGCAACGAGCTTCGGCGCCCGCGGGTCGAAGCAAGACGAAAGACAGTGCATCGATACGATGGGGAGCACGTGGCTGCTGAAAAAGGCGCATTTTCGCCTTGTGGAGCGGTGCACGTGGGAGTTTGTGAAGTCGACGAGGCGCGCCAGCCTTTCCATGCACTTGGCGTCATTGTCGCACCCACTCAGTCGTCCGCCCGCATGGATACACACGCCCAGCAGTCTTGCCCGGTTGGTGGTTTCACGGATGGGATCCGAGCTCCATGCGAAGGAAGACCTCGCCAGTACAACCGTCTTTTCCTCAGCCAACTCCAGGTCTTTCGATGTCGCCCACTTCTTTAGGGCCCTGTACGTTCCTTGGAGTCTTGATCTCGTCGTACGTGCAACCAGGTCATCGACGTATGCCCGTGTTTCATCCTCGGGGGGAGGCTCGCAGGTATACAAGATGTACAGCAGCACGCTGAGGGGTGATCCCTGGAGAACGCCGCGTTTCATGCCAACCGGCGGGGTGAAACCGTCATAGTGCACAATCGACACTTCCTGATCCTCGATGACCCTCGCTATCGTCCTCGCCCACTCGGGACCAAGCAACCTCTCGACCGTCCGAACCAGCTTTTCATGCGGTATCGTGTCAAATGCCGCGAGAACGTCGACTAGCAGCAGCAGGTGTTCATCGTCGGGCTCCGTGCCTGAACCCGATTCCAGCCATTCCTTCGCATAAAGCACTACCTGTGCTGCCCCGCTCCGGCTGCCGCACCCGAACTGGAATTTGTACCTGAGGACCACCGATTGCACGAGCGGCTTCATCTTCTGGTACAGCGTCGAGTGCAAAAGCTTTGCGAATAGGGGCATTATGGCGATCGGGCGATACCCCCTCGGCTCCGACCTTCGCAGCGCCTTTCCCTTCCAAAACAAGAAAATCCACGACAACCGCTGGCGCGCCGGGACGCCTTCACGAACCCATCTATTCAGCTCATCCGTTGTTGATTGTACGGCTTCTTCAGACATAACTCTTAAAAACTTCGGTGAAAAATCTGCCGTTCTCGCGGTGGGCCGGATGGCTTCGATTGCCGTCCTGAGGTCTTCGGTTGTCAATGCGACTGCTTCGGTGTCCGGGGGTATGATTATCGGGGGACTGGGCGTGTCGGATTTATACTTGTTTCGGAGGAAAGCTGTAAAGGCGTCGGGATTTTCCAGCAACGGAGGCTGGTACGGAGTCGTCAGGTTGGGCGGCCTCTGCTTCATCGCGACCACGTCCAACTTCTTCCGTACAGATCGTATCTCGGCGTTCAACAACTTCTTTTGCTCCGGGCCGGCCGCGCTTCGGAGAAGGATCCGTCGGTAGAGAGCGTCCTGCAGCCTCGCCACCTTCGTGCTTCTGGGTCGCGGTGGGGGGCTTGCACCCGTTTCATCCAGTGTGTTCAGCAAATCGGAAAAGGCCGTCTGGTCGAGGACTTGTCGCTTCGATGGGTAGATCATGGCCGGAGGCTTCTTCAGGAATTTGTCGAATCGGAGGATTAGTACGGCGTGATCGCTTCCACCGGTGAACCGTATTCTGTCCAAGCTCCAGCGCGATCTTCTCGGTACAAACGCCCTATCCAGGGATGACGCGGCGTTGGACCTCGCGAACGTGGTTTGCGACCGAACCAGCTCCTGCAGATTTTCCCTCCGTACTCGAATCTCTACTTGGGGGGTTGTCCGCGGATTAAAATCCCCGACAACTGCAACATCAGTCACACAGTCCCGAGCTCGCGACGCTATCCAGTCTCCAAGTCGATCCGTCAGGGCATCACGTTTGTGGCACGGAACGTATACACTTACCACTCGCAATGTCTCGCCAGCCACCTGCAGATCCGCGCTGCACGCCCCGTACCCCGAATAGCACTGTGATAGTGTAATCAGGGATTGCTTCTTTATCAGTATCGCCGTTCGGGCCAGGGGGCGCCCGTTCGCGTAGGGGCACGTACCCACTACGACGACACTCCATCCAGCACGCTTCGCGTATTCGCGGAAATTTGTGGGCTCACGACCAATCTCGTTCACCGCCAGGATATCGCCGGCGGGTAGGCGAGCGAAAAATCTCTCAAGACACATCTTCGAGGAGGCATTGCACGACAGTAGGACTAGGCTTCTTTCGGAAGGGAGAAAAAGGCGGACGTTAGTGGACGGTATGATCAGAGGAGGCCGTGGACGTAAGGGACCGGTTGTTTCGGTTGGTTGTTGTGACAGGGAGGGATTGACTGATGGGCTGGGTGATATTTCGAGGGAGGAATTGACTGATAAGGTTGACCTGACGTTGTTGGGGTTGTTTGTTTCCGTCTTATAGACCGTGGCTAATAGGAGCCCATCGGGTCGTCCCCGGGGCGCGGGTTTTCAAGCGGTGACGTCCCCCCGCCGCCTTCTCCAACCCGCTCCCCAGGCTTGCTCTTTGCCGGTGGCGACACCGACATCTCGCCCTCTCGTTCTAGACCCCTCTTCGCTCCAACTGCGTCCTCTTTCTCCGCCCTTGCCTTTGCGCCTGTCTTCTCCTTCTCCCCTTTTCCCTTCTTGCCGGCTCCTCGCCCTTTCGGCGCGCCTCCCTTCCCTTTTTCGGTTACCTGCACTCCCTGTGGCCTGCATTCCTGGTCATTTCCGCTCTTCGACCGTTCGTCCGCTGCCTCGTCATCGGATGCGCTCGTCTCTCCGCGACTCGCTGCTCGGGCGTACGTTCTGGGGGTCCGCGGGGCGCCCGTCTCTCCCTCCACCAAAACGCCCAGTTCCCCGAAGCGTAGCTCCCTGGCTCCAATCTTGATCTGCAGACTCTGCAGTAGGGCCTCCTCTTCCTCCTCCAGCCCTTTCACCGCAAAGGTCGTCGTTGCCCGCGTTAGACCGTACGCCGGAATCAGTTCGAATCCGCTTGTCACCCCAGCGTGGTTCAGGGCTAACTGGACTTCGTAGTCTGCCAGCGTCCTACTGAGTCCCACCACCCCGAATTCTCCCTTAAGCCTCTCTCTGTACGCCTCCTTGTCCCTCGCCGCCTGCTCTTTCGATTTAACGAAAACCCCATCCCGCTTTACCGCCATCCCTGCCGCGTCCAAACGCTCTGCGAAGGCGCCAATCTTCCCCTCTGACTCCCTGTCCGCGAATACTCGATACCCGGTGGCCGAGTGGCGCATAATCGCTGCCCGCATGCCTACCTTCTCCATGGCCTCGATGATGTCCTTGGGGGGGTTCGAAAACGGGTCCTCTCGCGCGGTTCGTCTCTGAAAAGCCTCCAATTCGATGCCGGGAGGGGGCGTGATGATCCATGCCGCGGGGTTGATTGAGAAACGATGTTCAGCGGCCACTCTTGCAAGCAGGTCCAGGTCGCACCCGTCCTCCATCTCCAGCAGCTTGACCACGTTTCCTTTGTAGTAACCACCGGCGCTACGCACCTTCGACACTCCGGCCACCTTTCCAATGCTCTCCATGACCTTCCCAACCTCCCCCACCTCGCCGCATAGTGAATACACCTTCGCCAACGCCTCATGCAGCTCGTCGTCTCCTATCAGCAGTACCTCCCCGTCGCTCTTTTTTTTTTTTTTTTTTGGCCTGTTTGTGTTTTTGCTGGTTGCATGGTGAGGGGGGTTGTGGGTGAACAAAAGAAAACCGCAAACCTTTGTGTGGCTTCTTGGCCACGAAAACAAAAGAAAACAGCATACCCTGAACCAAAACAAAAAAGGGCATACCGCACACAGGAGGCTGAAAGGGAAGAAACAGTGAACTGAGAGGAAACGGGTGGGGATGGAAGGGTGAACAGCAAAAGAAATGAACGAGAGAGACCCCCCAAAGGACTCCAAGGCAAAAGCGGTGAGGGTCCTGTTGTTTCTGCCCATCTCTTTCGCGGCCTCGCCCGTGTTTCGAATTCTTTTTAACACAAACAGCAAATGGCACAACCACACCACTGGCAGGCGCAGTTTTTGACCGCACCGGTTCACATTGAACCGGCGCCTGCCACCGTTTTTTTTTGAGCGGTAAGCCAGTGAAGTACCCATGTGCTGGCATCTGTGGTTCCTGTCTTTGGCCTTGCTGCGAAAGGGGCCTCCACGCTGCAGCTTTTTCTTTTCTGGGGGTTCAGCTGGGAGCCTGGAAAGGCCGCCGCTTCGCCACAAGCAACCCTTTCTCGCACAGACACAGGAAATTCCACAACTTTGGCCCCGCAAGAAAAGCCAAGCACCAAAGCAACCTCGCCTTCGCAGCAAGAAAGACCCACCGGGGAGTCCAGCCTTCCGGAAACGGAAACAGTTTGTCAAGCCGCTTCTGCCTTCGAGCCTTCGATATTCAACCTCTCCGCCCCACAAGGGGGCAGAACCAGCCTTCGGGTGAGGAAACGGTTTGTCAAGCCGCTTCTGCCTTCGAGCCTTCGATCTTCAACCTTTCCGCCCCACGAGGGAGCAGAGAGGTACTGCTTGCCTTGGCCGCGTTTCGAAAAACACGTTTCCAGGGGACACCGCGAGGAGGTGGCAAGTCAGATTTTGTCCCCCCCACGAGGAAGCAGAGAGGTACTGTGTGTCGAGCTCGTGCCATCAAGGCTTCTAAAGGCAAGTCCCTTCAAAAAGTTGGCTCACCAAGGCTTCTAAAGGCAAATCCCTTCAGAAAAGTTGGCTCACATCAAGGCTTCTGAAGGCAAGGCCCTTCAGCCAGGCCCTTGACCCGGCCAGTCACTTCAGGAACATTGATTCCATACATTGATTGTGCAAAAACCCGCCACAAAACAAGCCCGACAACCCACAAAGGACCCTACATCATCCGGAAAATGTCGCCAAAAAGCCAGGACCCAATCAAGACCCAAGGGGGATCCCAAATTGCCGGAAGAAGAAGGGGTAGCCAGAAACCCTGGAATCCAACAACTTAGGTGCCCCAAATCGGGCTGGAATTCCAGAAGAAGTGGTCGGATGGTGGTTTACTCGGATAACACAAAGAAGAGCCGGGCTGTCCCCAAAGTATACACTTCTGAGTTTGCAAAGCCTCCAGGCCTCCCTTCACATCCCAGCAAGATGTGCTGAAAACAAGAACGTCTGAAACACAAGTCTACACAACGGTCACCTGTTGTGACACCATATCCCATTTTAGAAAATCAGAGGCGGACATGTAGACCAAGAGCCGATAAGGACCCAATCAGGACCCAAAAAGAACCCGATGAGGAAGCCAAACCCCAAATGGACCTAAGAGGAACATATGAACGACAAGGCACAGATAGTCGAGGTAGATGCACCGCCGACCGCATGCTGCACTCGTGGTCACTCTGGGTGCTGTGTATGACTGTGCCCGAATGCCTTCGGGTACCGAGACTGTGGTGAAGGTGGTGCCGGTGAGATGTAACAAGAAGTGTGCATCTGTTGATTAGTGCACGTGTGGTCTCAATCTGATAAATTTGAGGACAAGTAGTACATTCAGTATAGCAAGAGAGAGGAGAAATGTGGACGAGAATGTCAGTCAGTGACCAGATGGAAACAGGAACGCATCGTGAGAATTGTCTTGTAACACAATATGCTATTCCTTTGTCTGCCTGGCTTTGATCGAACCTTTCAAGGAGAATCTCTGGTTCTTCCTGAGCTTCGGCTCTTGACCTGTTGCATGTATTTTGTGTACTGCATTGCGAGCAAAAACAAGAGTGCACTATGGCTTTGTTGAACAACTCTTACGTGAAGCTTTCTACTGTTAACCCCTTGGAGCCCTCTGAGGGGTGGAGGTTGTTCGAGGCGTGCGGAAAGCCTCCTGCGAAACTCTGGGCCGAGCTCAAGAGCTATGTAACGCCACTACAGGGAAGCTGGTTGAAAAGATGTCTGAGGAAATATCTTCACAGCGGCAAACATGGATTATTCATGTGTCTCCAATCTGTGAGCACAGTGACCGAACTGCAGTGACCGAACTGCAGTGAGGCTTCACAGTACTGCCCGCCTGCCAACCCAGCTGAACAACCCGGCAATAACTAAATATGGGTAGGAGTGAATTAGAAGAGTGCTAGGCCTGTGCGCTTTCGGCACTCTGCTTGTGACTCGTGAGATGGCCTTGCATGCAGGGATCTGCACTCAAGAAGTGGAGGCAACGCCGAGAAGAGATGCTTGAGACGAGATTGAAGAAGACTCTGATGAAGACCACAGCACTGTGGTTGGTAGCCGCAAAGCTTACAGAGCCCTTCAAAATCGGTACCAGCACCATCAAGACCTTCGACAAAACCCCACCGTGATCCAGTTTGAGCAGCCTTATGGCCGTACACGGTGAACTCCAGCAACTTTTGCTCGAGTGAAACCAGACTCTCCGCAAGCGGGTGTGCCACACCCGCAAATAGGGTGTGCCACACCCGGAAATAGGGTGTGAATAGGGTTTGCACACCCTATTTCCGGGTGTGGCCACACGCACTTGAGGCTGGACTTTAGCTCGAGCCAAAGTTGCTGGAGTTTACCGTGTAGGACACTTTCCGAGCTATCAGGTATAGACTGACTCGATACGAGTCAGGAGCGTTAATTGGTCAGTCTATACCTGACAGGGTCATTTTCATTAGATATTCGATACGAGTCAGGAGCGTTAATTGATATCTAATGAAAATGACCCTGCAAACAAAGTGTACATACCCTTCTTCGAGATATAGCGCTCTCGCTTCGGCTTCTTAATGCCGTTTCGGTGCGCCTTGTAGTTTTGGTTGTGGTTCGTGTGGTTCTTCGACTTTGCCATCTTATTTTTCTTTAATACCAGTGACTATGCTGTTCGGGTTTTAGTGAGGATATAAGAGAAAACAGCCAGGGATTCAAGAGAAAACCTTAGGGAATATTACCCCCCAAATCTCCTTTTTTTGGCGGTGATTACGCTCGAGTATGCTCGATCAGGCTACACACCACGTGTGAAGAGATAACCGCACCGTCGGCGATGCAGATTATCGCCACAGATTCTTTGCATTCTAACCCAAACGATCATGTTTTTATTTTTATTTGAAAAGAGACAAAACCATATCGGAAGCACTTAAGTGGGGAAAATATTTATCGGAACGTTTCCGATAAATATTTTTTTGTTTCCGATAAATATTTTTTGTTTCCGATAAATATTTTTTTTGTTTCCGATAAATATTTTTTGTTTCCGATAAATATTTTTCTGTTTCCGATAAATATTTTTTTGTTTCCGATAAATATTTTTTTGTTTCCGATAAATATTTTTTTGTTTCCGATAAATATTTTTTTGTTTCCGATAAATATTTTTTGTTTCCGATAAATATTTTTTGTTTCCGATAAATATTTTTGATACGGGTTCCTGGGGACTAGTCCCCAGTGCGAAATGTGCCCAAGGGGAGTCCCATTGGGCAAGCAATTTCATTGGATTTTGCGAGGACCCTAAGTAATCCGGAGCCAGTGTGATAGACCTCTGTGATGTGGGCCGCTTCACTGCTCGTCTGCATGTGGACTGCTCTGTACCTGTGCCTTCTCCGCGCTTGCAGCTTTTCAAGCCGGCCACGCCTGCTTTCCCTTTTCTGTCTTTCGACCTCGGTGATCCCTCGCGGGCGTCCTGCTGTGCCATCTGAATCTCCTCGCCTTCCTTCCTGGTTTGCTTGGCACCCTCTGCTCGCGCAGCTTGCGGCGCGGGTCTCTTCAGAGCCGGTCGTCTTCGTGTGCGCTGTTCTGTCATCGCTTGCCTGTGTTGCTGATTTCTGCAACAAAGGCAGTTTTGGCCCGTGAAATGGGCTAGTCTTTATTGTGTGAGTGCTTTTGTCTCCAGGATTGAAATGAGGCTGACGCGGAAAATCCTACCGTCCGACATGGCACAAGTCAAGGGAAACAAATATTTTACGGGAACTAGTATGCACGGCAGCCCCGATACTACTAAGCCCCGTTGGCATACTTACACTCCATGGCTGCCTCGATGGCACCAAATCCGTAGTCGTGGTTAGACATTTTCAGGTAGGAGGATGTTACCTGGTCAGGACCGCATGCAGTTTTGTCGTATTGGGGCCGCGTAGGACCCGGATGAAGTCGTTGCGAATACACACAACAGATCAACGAAGGGTAGAACTGGGGAACATGCAGATCAGACGGAAGTAGAATGTGCAAACTTATCCTTTTCTTGACTTGCCGTTCTGAAAGCTGTTGAGGGGCCCCTACGTAGGTTCTCGCATGATTCGTTCGCCTTTGTAACACTATCCGTTTGTAGTAAGCTTTGCAGTTGTGTTCTTGCAATATCTAGCCGAATGGTGGGTGGCGGATTTCCGCGCTCGTGCGCAAGACGCAGTTTTACTGCAACTGCAGTGTAAGCCGAACCCGGTTCGTGACCTTTGTCGCGGTGAAGTGGTACAAAGTCTTCAGCTTTCAGATCCGGATACTGCTCAATGCAACCAGATAGTTAGATGTCACTTGATGGATACCCGTGTGCTGCATTCGAAAAGGTTTGCGTATCTGGTGTTGAAAATTGAACAGCCTTTGCTGGGGAGGCTTTCGACCCGAAACTAGATAGAAAAACGATCGTATTTGGCTTCGTCGCGGTCGTCCACGGGACGAAGTAGGTGAACCTACTGTCAAAGTGATCAATACTTATCGGAAACAGAAAAATATTTATCGGAAACAAAAAAATATTTATCGGAAACAAAAAATATTTATCGGAAACAAAAAAATATTTATCGGAAACAAAAAAAATATTTATCGGAAACAAAAAAAAATATTTATCGGAAACAAAAAAAATATTTATCGGAAACAGTTTCCGATAAATATTTTCCCGACTTAAGTGCTTCCCTTATGGTTTTCTCCGTTTATTTTTTTACTTGGCTGCTTTTGTCCATGAAAGAGAAAGGACGGGGTGCCTTAAGAAGAGGAAGAGGAAGAGGAAGAAACGGAAACATATTTGCAGTGCAACTTTTGTGGAAAAAAAACTGTGGAATTCTCGATGGCTGCCCATATCGACGCAGCACATCGCGACCGCATTCAATGCCACTGCATGGCTGAATGCCCTGAATGTCGTGCAGCTGGAATGAGTCAGCATGTCCAAAAAAAAAGCATCCTGTGCTCTCTTCGATGAGCCTCTTCGATGCAAGCTGTGCTGGAGAAAGCTTGGATCAAAGGGTGTGTACATCCGCCAGCACATGACAACTCGCTCTGATCGAAGACTTGATCTGTCCTTCCTTTGCAAGTTCCCAGAAAGTTATGCTATGTTTGCTTTATCGCCGGTTGTTCTCGAGTCCTTTTTCTCCTTGTTGTTGTCCACCTGCTGACGCACGCTCCAGACCGCCGCCACAAGAAATCCCCCACAGTCTGCAGTTTGGGGTCCACACAACGGTGGATAACGGTGGAACCCCACGATCTGTCAAAGTTCCGAATCACACTATGAGATCACTGCTGTTGCACATAGAGTCTAACAATCAAGAAAAGGTAGACACAGCAAAGAATGCGTAATTTTGTTGTTGACACCCAATAAAACCAGGGCCCCAGTAACAAGCGAAACTGGCCCTACCCCATGAGAGAAGGGAACTGGGAGACGTATTCTGAGGTTACTCAATCAAACAAACATGATCCAGAGGGGTTTGAGGTTCAAAAGGAATGTTGCATTCCAAAAGAAACAAGGCCGGTCCAGAATACCGATGAGTACCAAGGAATTTCCACCGAAATCCCCTGTTTCCACGCCCGCTTTGCGGATGTCACATGCCCTTTGCGGGTGTGACCACACCCTCTCCTAGGACCTCCCGATCCAATCCATCTCAGAGGCTGGAGTTCACCGTGTATGGGTCGACAACATCCGATATGCCGGAAAAAGGTCGAAGGCTGGACCAGACCGCTGTTGATTGCGATCTGACGTGGAAGCCCTCCGACTCGCAGACGGCAGCCACGCGGTATGAGTTCATCGGGGTCGATTAGACCATGCTGCTCACTGTGTTGCAGTCTCGCGGAAGCTATGTCGGAAGCTTATGGAAGCGCGTTACACGCTGAAGTCGTCGTCAACAATGCGGGTTTCCGAGCTCGAAACTCTTGGTGGTCGTTTGCTGCAGTTGCTGGAATCTTTCCAGGCTCTTTTTGGTTTGCACTGAAATTCTTTCGGCGTGTTACTAACTCTTTGAACCGGGGTGCACGACTGCCCTCTGATACGGTGGAGGTGTCTCCCTGTGTGCGATTGTCCCTTCAAGAGTGGATCGACTCGGTTGAAGCCGAGGGCCGTCCCCGTTCTGCAACAATCCCCGCGCATCACGGCCTTTGTGGACGCGATCAAGTAAGGCTGGGGCGGTATTCTTGTCGATTCGAGGACAATGGAGGTGACCGTCCTGGGGGGGTCCTGGAATTCCGCAGAGCTTGTTGCATATCAACGAGCTGGAGGCAATCGCTTTCAAGTTGGTTGTCCTCGCTCTTCCAGTTTCGGTTAAAGGTGGGAGAGTCGACACACAGTGGAAGGAGTCCCGTAAAGGGTCCTGTTTGAAGAGTGCCGTGTTGAATGATGCGGTAGTCAAAGGACTGGAACGTGTGCGTTCCTTAAACTGTGCTCTTTCCGTGCGATGGGTCAGGAGTGAAGGCAACCCTGCGGACTTGCCATCACGCGTGCCACTGAGCATGATTGGCGCTGATGCGCTCGATTCAATTGTACTTGCGGTGGGGCAGTTTCTCACTGGCGTTGTGGTGGATGGAAGGTGACCTCGCCCAAGCTCGTTTCCCCGGGTTGAGGCAGTCACTCAACATTCCCTTCCACTAGTGTTATCAGCTACAATGACGTGTTCTTACTTTTCCCTTTCTTCTAGGCAGTTCTCGTCAGACAATACAAAGAGCAGAAAACTCCACCTTCTCGTTATTTTCCGCTGCGAAAAGACGCTGGAGTGGCTCATCTGTGACTTGAGGATGGTTCTGTTTGCGGAAAAGCTCGATCGTTGTGACTCTTCAAGCAGTACGTCGAGTCCCCCAAGCTGTGGAAACTTTAGGATTGGCGAGACAAGCTTTCGCAAGACAACGGGTGGGCAGACGAGCTCACCATCTTCTTGGCAGCGGTTGTCTTCATCATTTCGGTCCTTATGGCCAGATCCTCCCCCAGGATCTCCATGTGCACAACTCTGCCGACCCACTTGCGACAATCTACTTGGTTCACGAGGATGACCTGCTGAAGGAGAAGTGTGCAGGATTCCGTTGTACCAGCGCTTCGAAACCCGTCTTCAGTGATACCCTACCACACCTCGCCCACAATAGAATAGTGCCCTTTGTTCACCTTTATCCATCACGCGCGCCCGCTCCCTGCTCACCATCAGTCACGTGCGCCCCCGACCTCTCTCACACCACCATCAATCACGTGCGCCCCGACCTCCCCTGCTCACACCACCATCAATCACATGCGCCCCCCACCTCCCCTGTTCTCACCATTATCATCAATCACGTGTGCTTCCCTCTCCTGCTCACGCTATCAGTAATGTGAGTCCTTTCCCCTGCCATCACCACTTCGCCACTGCCCCGCAACTTTCGCCAATCGTGTGCCTTTCCACTTATCGAACCAAATTCCAGCCCAACTGTACTCAATTTTACTCAGGACTCCTTTTCTCTTATATCCCTAAAGAGTATCCTTAATGCCATTCTCTTATATCCCTAATTAGGGATATAAGAGAAAACTTTTTCAACCCTAGGGATAAGGTACTCACCTAAGAGGACCGGCTCTTGATATGTATCTTATCTTGTGGCAGCTGGCTCTCTCCCATCTTTCTGATATGATCCGAGATGTAAAAGTGACAAGTTGGCACCCGCAAACCGAACCCACAACCCCAGGAAATTGGTTGCCTGGTTTTCTCATCAAAGCATCGTTTGAGCATCTCCGGTGGTGTTGAGCTGGGCTGCACTGTGTAAGACAAATAAAAACCAACAGAACATGAAGTTTGCGGGCTAGAAATGGAAGGTGTCAAGTGGTGGTTCAGCTTGACCACACTATTCAGCACCTGATGGATGCGGTTACAACCGAATGTGGCCAGGTGAGTAGATTGCTGTGATCGTCATCAGCGTATGAAAGTGTCAAGAAAGAGGTACCGGGAGACGCTGCATGAGGAAACTGGTGATGCTGTCAGCACGTGCCACGCTTGCACACAGGATGCGAGGGCCAGAAATGCGCTTTGATTGGTTGCAGACTCAAAGGCGATATACGACACAAAGACAGCCGGGAAGCCAAAAGCAAGGAGATAATCGCCATGGCATCTTGTGTACTCGAAGAAGTCTCGTGTCACTTTCAGGCCTTTCGTGTGGCAGCCGAGAGCAAACGAAAAGGTGCCCAACGTGTAGGAGAGACTATCCCATAGCAGAGGGCTGTAGCGCACCAGAAACTGGCCAAACGGCTGAAAGATTTCCGGCAAAACCAGGAAGAGCACATGGAAGATATACGAAACGAGTGTGCCGAACACAGATAAAGCGATGGAATACATTATCAAGTACAGTGATGCGCCCAGGGGAATCGAAGGTATTTTTCGCTCCTGAACAAGTGCGGTCGCAGTCAGGTATGCTGCCCATAGCTTGGTGCACGAGTGGAAAACAATGAGCTGGAGCCACCAGTCAAACCCAAAAAGGCACAGTAGCAACGGGAGAACACCAAAGAATGAAGCCCTGAGCACAGGCCCTGACAACCTGGCCGAAAAAAGAGCCTCAAAAAACTGATCGAATCGTAGTGCATCGCTCACACCGTGCCGGAGCGCTTCAATCCAAGCACATTTATCGGAGAGACCATGTTCGATCATAGCTTTCCCCACCTGCTTTAAAGGTTTGTTTCTTGGTAAGGCTAGAATTCATTGGTCCTGATCCATATTTCAGTCAGATCGAACAGGCTATCACAGAAGCGGTACAAGCGTGTTGTGACCGAAGTAGAAAACCGTCGTAAAGAATCCACCTAACAAAAAAAGGCGAGCTGCACCACACGGAGTACTTCAAGTTCTTTCACCATGTGAGACTGAGCAGATTCGCAGCAGCAAGGTTCGCAAACTCGCAGAGCATTCTATGTGCAAGCAATTCGTTTTTGAAGATGAAAAAGCGTATGAAGCACAGGATACTGAATATTTTCTATTTTTGAGAAAGCGGGAACGATCAAGAACGCGCGTACCTAGCCGCAGCCGGGTCGTGTGAGTTAAGACAAGACTAATTTACCACGTGTGCAGGGAGGGACTTTAAGGTTCAACCGTCGGGATAGACGGGTACACGTCCCCATGAATGAAAACGAGAGCAAGCCTCCTCTGGCAGCTACACCGGTACACAGCTACTACTTCTGCTCTTCCGTTTCCATTTGGCACACAGCGGTGCAGTGCACCGACATCCGCTTGCTGTAGGTAAGTTGATCAACACTGTAGGCCCAGACTCACCTTTCGAACGGACAGAAGGTGGCTGACAGAGGATCGTACTATGAAAAGACACTCGTTTCAAGGCTGGAAGCCTAGTTCTCTCTGAATCCACACGAGAGATAGTTAAACAGCTGATGCTTGTTTGAGCTAGGCTAAACACCCCGTTAGCAGCTAGATGAATTGCCAAATTGAACCGAGTCATGTTCATTCAACAACATCCAGCCAAGGATGACCCAAACTTTGACGAGGCGAAGGCCGTTTGGATGCATCAAACTCGAGCATTGGCCCAATGAAGTCCACCAGCACCTCAGCCTCATCGGCTGTCATGACAGTGTACTTCGCAACAATGAACTGAGGAAACGTGTAGCGCTGGAGCTGCTGAAAACGAAAGGTGCCCGAAGACGAAAAGTATCGGCTGGTATACTTCCCGGATAGAGTCTGCAAGTGCTCGATGGGAAACGGTTCGAGGATCTGCTGGAAGAGCATCCAGTGGTCTGTGTGTATGTTTGGTTTCTTTGCTTGAGAGTGGATAACCTCGTTGAAGCAAAACAATCCTGTCCCGAACACAGACACACCAGCTGGTTCAACTCCCCAAAACCGTAAAAGGTACCTTTCCACCGTCGGCCGTTGGCCGTTTCTGACTACTCCACTTGAATTCTAGTCCAACAGAACCCTACAAAAGAAATGGCACGTACAAATGTCGATGTCAACTTCGCTCTGTCGTTTTGGATCAAACAGGAAGTCGCCTGTCAACAGCTCGAATATGACACAGGCCAGCGACCATGTGTCGATGCGCGGAGTCAAAGCTTGAACGCCAAGCAGAACTTCGGGTGAACGATACTCGCGGGTTTGCAATGTGTCGACGGGATACGTCTTCTTCAGCCAGCGTGCAGCGCCAAAGTCAGAAACCTTTACTTTATAACATCTGTTGAGCGCTTCCTCCAAGGACTCACCTTCGTGGCGTGTGTAGGCTCCCTTCAAAACACGCTTACTCTCATCGCAATCTCTTTCAAGTTCCTCAGGATCCCTACAACCGAGAGCACTTGCGATCGCCCGTTGCACACTTTCGGTCTGGATTTCCAGCAAAATGTTCTCAGGCTTCAAGTCCGTGTGGATTATCTCCATCTCTTCGTCGAGGAACTGCAGTCTGTGCATTAGGAGTTTTCGTATTACGGTTTGGCAGCTGTGTCCTACTTTGGATTCGGTGTCGCTTATTGGTGTGTGCGCAAATAAAAGATCTTGGCAGCATGTGCGACACGCGCAAAACAACCGAGAGAGATAGACGAGGCAGGGACCATCTCCGAGGAGTTTCCTCACAACGACTCGTACTTCCAGATGGACGTAGGTCCTTCCGTCAGAGACGCGGTGCGGCCGCGGCCTCGACTCCGTGGATGGCATTGACCCAGCCGGTGGTGTTCTGGCGGCAAGCGAGCCCGCCTCGCGTGGGAGCGTCGTCGTGATGTGTCTTCTTGACAACCGCACGGCCTGGTATCTTGATGGGAACTGCAGCTTCCATTCAAAGAACATACGCATGAAGGATATTCTTCGTGATAACGCGAACGATGTTCGCATGGATCCCATCGAAGTTGTGCCCAGTGATGAGTTTCAGTAAGTCCGGTCCAAGCAACTCCATCACCATGCTCATATGAACACCATTGGGTCCCCGAATCTCAAAGTAGTCGAGAAGCCGTGTGAGATACCCGCCATTCTCGGTATGCGACAACCTGTGGATTTGTTTTGGTTGCGCAACTTGAGTAAGCGTGCTCCGAACTCAGATGTTGCATTCCTTCGAGTGATTCGCGTTTGAACAAAAAAAGGCAGTGATATGGTCAAAGGTTCCGGTAGAGGTGAATTAGGCACTTAACTAAAGACGTCTACCTCTACGAACTAAGACGAAAGAAGATATTCATGTAAACACCACATACATCAGTTTCTCGGTCATCTTCTGCAGAATATTAACCTCGTAAGCGGCTGCTTTTCTGAACTCTGGAGTGGCCTTACATATCTTCAATGCTGCCAATGATGGGAATGGGCCTTCAGTGGGTGACCCCCGCCGAGTCCTGTCATTTACAAGCCAAACTGTTGAAAACTGACCCCACCCGAGCTTGCACAACACTTCATATCGGTTGTTGAAGACTTCACCGAGGGCCACACGGTGGTAACCCCCCACGCGATATTCAGACTCGCCTTCCTGCTCATCGCACGTGTGCCACAGATGCGGCTTCGGGGACGGGGTTGGCGTTCGTGACAGTGTGACTGTTTTCTTACGCGTGTCGTCCAAAGGTTCGCTAGTGTCACTGTTGGTAGGAATGGATGCTTTGACAGCTGTCGCAGGAGTCAGCAAACTGGTAGGACGGGACCGCTCCGACGCGAGTTCCACGCTGTCATCTTGTTCGACGACAGAGCTCGGGGTGCTTGCAGAGGTGATTTCACTCATCAAATACTGGGCACCTGAGGGCATCCCGTTCTCGAGCGAGTCATCTTCTGGTTCTCCAATGAAATCCGGCGCGTGCTTTGCGTCAAAGGAAAGAGCCGCTATTTGTGAAGCCGGTCGCTTTGGGGTGTTGATGTTGAGATTGGATGGCACATGCTCATCAAGGTCGTCTGTGACATACGTTCCCTGTGCATCTGCTCCGGAAGTCGAAGTAACCGTCATCGAGTGCATCACGTTCGATTCAACATCACCAACACTCTGTTCCACTCTGTTGTTCGCCACCCAGAAATCTTCTCTCTGCCCGCTTGCCTTCACCGTTCTCGTAGCTTGCACTGTGCCGGCAATATACACTCTCTTGGTCCACCAACTCAACGCAAGTAATGCACCCCATCCTGCAAACACGACCGCCAATGCAATCCAGGCACTGCGCACGTGAAAAATGCGAGGCCCTGTTACGAAGCTTGTCAAAGCGGCCCATATGACCATGCTATATCCAAATGTTATCCACGGGTTCACTGACGGTGTGGTACTGGGCCCGAGCCGGGTGAAGATGGTGGAAGGTGACCACTTACTCCTCCGTGACTGTGCTGCTAACAGGGCATGAGACGCGATGAAGACGACGGGAATCATGATATCGGCTGCATGTGTGCCTTCAGAAAGAAGAGCAACCGCGATGCACACAAACTTTAGTCCGCGGTCAGCTACTGTGTGAATCGGAGAGAAGAATGGTGCTGGACCGAGCCAAAAGGACTCAGGCCCTGGTTGGTAGGTCGTAGCTCTCTCCGAGGCGGTTGGACTCATTGCAGTAGGGTTCAGGTTCAGGTTCAGGTTCAGGCTCAGAGGGTTTCCCCCTGTTATGTTAACAGCTCGAGGGGAAGACGATGAGGTTGCGGTGGCCATGCGCACGTCGATCGCAGCGGGGCTGTATTCAGCTGTGGGTGTTTGTAAGCTAACGGAACCACAAGTTGCACTGTGCCCCGCGCTAGGCGGATGTGGATTCCTGTCATCGTCGTGAACCTCAAAAACTCGGACAGACGGTGGCACTTCAGTCCCATCGATTTCAGGAAGCCCCTCACGCTGGCCAGGCTGCACTCTTGCTCCCCCAACCTTCCCTGTCTGAGGGACAAAGTCGCTCCTCCTTCGCGCAATCGCTTGGCACACTTCGGACAATGCTGTGAATACCACTGTCGCCGCGAAAGCGCCCTGCAGTACCCAGAGGCACACATACACTTCCCCCACATGTCCCTGCGACCAGCATTGAAGCTCACTGCCACGGTCTAAATGCCTCAAAAAGACCAAATGGCTCACCTCTTCTCCGGAGCGATCAATCTGTGCTTGCGCCTCTAACGGTAGGCGGAAGCAGAGAAACCCCTTTGCCACAGCAGTGCAGGACGTGACAAACAATAAGTTCATGCCGCATGTCGCAGTGCATGCAAGATTCGCGTACAATTTCTCCCCACGCATGCTGAGGAAGCTGCAGATACATGTTGTTGCCAGCCACGCGACCGTCAATGTTGCAACCAGTGACAGGATGAGGAAATGTGCAGCTGTATGGTCGAACTCGAGGTAAAGATAGCGGAATGGATTCTTCTCGAAGCCTTCGTCAGAGTTCTCACTGGAGCTCGCTGTAAACGCCACAAAGCATAACGAGGAAATCTGGACGGCCTCCAGCAGAATAGAAGCCAGTGTCAAATAGTATGCAAACGACCGTTTTTCGTTTTCAGGCAACCGTGGGAGCTTCAAAGAACGCGCTTTGAGCGCGGTCGTGGCTAAGGGTGGGCACACGGTGAGAGAGAAGAGTACGATCGTTAGTACAAGGGAACTTCTCTCTCTCTGTCTTTTCGAACCACCAGCCACGATACTGATACCGATGATGGGCAACGCATATACTGCGAGTTGCATGAGGAGGACGATGGGTAGAGTTTTGTACTTTCGTGCATGCCACGATATGCGCGCCTCGGTGCCACTGTCGGACACAATCAGCTGCATGAATCTATTCTGGACATACTGGGAGAAGCATAGGCAAGCCACCAAGCACGCCACTCGCTCGTTTTCTGCCCATGGCAAGACACCCCTCAGCCAAGGAGCTTTCGTTTCTGCCTTCCTGTCTTCCTCGTCGGAGTCATGCTCGGTGACACCGCCCGGCAGATGGTTTGCCACTCTCTTCTTCTGCAAGCGCCGCGCAGGCCACCTCGCGGTGCTTCCTGTCTGTACACTAATGCTGGCAATCTTCTGTGCCTTCAGTTCTTGGTCTCAAAGTGATTGGTTTACCTCCCCCTGTAAGTGTTTATAAATGAGACGCATAACTGCACAGACAGTGGTAGCACCTCCAGGTGAAAAGGGTTGACCTGGGTTTACTAATTTTACAAACAGTACAGCTCTCACTGCAGACAAGTCGACAGCGTCAAAAAGAATATTTGTAGGCGTTCGAGCGGCTGGTTTACAAAAATTGGTAGTTTGAGATGCTTGCGCGCTCTGGCCGTGCTGATCAGCAGGGGTGAGACGAGAAGCGTAGATGCCGAGCAGGGTCAAAGCTTTTTTTTCCGACTCGAATATCCAAATTGTATCCACCCCTGCTGTGTAGTGCTACTGCATGCTGGTGATACCACTACGCAGTGCATACGTACTAGCAGAGGAGGATGCTACGTAGCTATACAGGCCGGGTTTGCGGGTTTGCGAGTTTCAGCCACAATATGCGGGCTTGCGGCGTTTGCCGGTAAGGGTACGCGGGTTTGCGGAATCGGGTATGCGGGTTAGGGTATGCAGGTTTGCGGGTTCGGGTATGCGGGTAAGCGGGTTCGGGTATGCGGTATTTGCGGGTTAGGGTTTGCGGGTTCGGGTATACGGGGTTTGCGGGTTAGGGTTGGCGGGTTCGGGTATGCGGGTTTGCAGGTTCGGGTTGGAGTCGGCACAAGACCCGGAGAAATTATCTTCCACCCCCGTACTTTTGTTCTTCGCTTACACCACCGTGTGTTGTTTTCTCACTCAGGATTTTTTGACCTGTTGTGTTTGTGTGACTTATCGTGTAGGGGTAGACCCGCATGACCTCACGTCCGTTCAACACGTGGTTCGGTAGTTACAGCACTTGGGATCCCTTCGGTTCTTTGTCGGGCAGCATCGTCGAGCATTTCCTTTCAAGCTGGCGCTTATGCAAAAAATTTCCACCCCCCGACATCGGTTTTATACCCCCCGATTAATACTCTATATCCCCGGATTCTCTTTACCCCCCGTTTTTCGGGGGTTGAAAGTACGTGTCGGGGGTAAAAAGTAATTCACGGGGGGCAGTGGCGGCTGGCTAATTCCCGGGAGTGGGTTGATCAGTCCCACCGGGGGGTATTTTCTCTTGAGTGCCTGTGAGTTCGTTTTGGTTCCAGGATCGTTTTTTGGGGGCCCCCATAAACCCGCAAACCCGCTGCTGCATGGCGAGCTTTCAACCACAAGAAAAAACGAGATTATGGTCTCAACTGGTAGAGAACGGTGGAACAAGAGGCAAAGGAACGTGTGGGGATCGAGGGGAAAGAAAGGAAGAATGAAAAAAACAGGAGGCGTCTGGTATCCTTCAGCAGACAATACTTGGTGGTGTTTGTTCGTATATTTCTCCTATTTCCTTTGCAACAATCCTTTCCATTTTCGTGTTTTTCGGGTGGCGGATCACAAGAACCACACAATGGCCAGCAGTGTTGCCATGCAAGGGTGTGCCGATACCACCAACGCTTCGTTTGCGCACAACTTGCTTGTTTTCGATGTTTGTGCAGTTAGTGGTTGCTTGGAAGAATGCAGGACTGAAGTTCATACTAGAATGCGTGGGAAAAAAAGTGAACGGGGGTAAAGGGTGCAGATGCTGTCGGCTACAAAACATGCAGAATGCTTCAAAAGGACGAACCAAGTGGTGGATCTGTCTCGTACCTAGCATAAAACACGACAGAATGCAGGATTCCGCCAGCACTAACTTCACTGACTTCTGGGCTTTCCTTGTTGCATGGTTAAGTTGGCAGTTTTGCAGCAATTTGCTTAGTATGCAAAGCTGCGAGGCTTCGGTAAATCTGTTGCGGGAAAGCACGGAGCAACTGAAATCCACACAGAAAGGACCTTGAGGCGTGTTCACCATAAGGTATGACTATTCCCATGCTTAGAATCTAAGGAGGCGGAGATGCGTGGCAACACTATGCCCTCTCACTGTGGTTCGGTTTTGACATACTGGGGGCGGAACCAACACTCAGAACCGGAGTGGCGTAAGTCTGGAGGAAAAGAACGGGCAACAAAAAATGAGCTGCGCTGAGTGGCGGGTGAAAAGGTATACTCATGAAGCGATCGTTCGAAGGACTAACGACTGTGCCATACAGGGTATCAAAGAGGTTGTCGGCCATCGCTAGCCCAACCGCAATCATACAGGGACATCACGGTTTATCAATGTGTACCGGTATACGAACTCTGGTTGGCAGGAACAGGAGTTGTGGCATCAGGTCGATTGCATGATGTTTTTGATCCGGATCTTGAATAAATGAGTTGTGATGACTGCCTCAAAAGTATTAAGGTTATTAGGCGTATCCGTTTGCAGTTCGGCAGCACCCAAATCGAGAAACAGAGACGGCTCTAGCAAACTGAGGATCGGGGACGGAAGATACTGCAGAAACAAAGACGATAGGTTCCAGAATAGAGAGGGACAGCGGGCTGGGTACCGTCTGTAGGACTTCGTTCTTGGAGAATGAAAAACACAAGGTTTCGCTAACACGTGCTTCGGTGGTCTCTTGGGGAAGCCACTCTTAGTTTTAAAACAACAAGCAAAGAAGGAGTTTTGGTCAAGAAGAATTTTGGTTTCTCTAGGTATCATTGCTTGCCACCAGTCGTTCTCAGCCATCTTCTTTCCTGCTGCATCCTGATTAACCCGGGTAGAAAACCGCGTGTTCTACATTTGGGTAAAAGCTTAATCTCACTGATAGAGAAGTTAGCAAAGGAGCGCAGAAAGTACGTTGCACCGGGATGCAATTGTCGAGAGAGTGGTTGCAAGACTTTGTCGAATCGTGCACTTAATTTTGTATCAAACTCGTTTTCTTTTGATTCGTATGCACTCGCTTATGTCACCGCGAAATACCAGCGACATATCCATAATTATACTTTAGTCGTTTACCCCCGGCCCCTCTCCTTTGGGGCCGAAAATGGCGAAGGGGGGTAAATGACAACGATATCGACAGATAAGAAAAAGAGAAGCATGGATACGTGAGGGGCTTTTTGCTTGTGAAAAGTCCCCAGAAAGTCACTGCTTTAAAAACAAAACGGACTCTAGGAAGCATCCAGAAGGCGTACTGCACGCGATACGGAGCTTGAGATCTAAGGGTGGGGTTCCTGCGATTTCCTTTTGACAGGAGAAGGCGTGTACCAAAAAAAAGATAGTTGCTGCAAGCTAAGGGCTCATAAGCTCTGGTAGCCACAGCATTAGAAAAAAACAAAGGGAGAGAGAGAACGAACACGCAAGACAAGTCAATGGGCGTGGGCCCCCACGTCAGGTGGGCCAGGCGGCTCCCTGAGCCTTGCACATGTGTTCGCTCGGACATCGCTACCGCGTTGACCCTTCCCGATAGAGATGCAGGTGCAGGACTATCTCTGAAGTCTCCGCACTAGTATGCCGGGCGCCAGTTGTTTCGTCGGAGGGTGCTGGCCCACGGCTCAGGTACGGTGGAGACAGCGCCAAGCCGAGGGCTAACAAGCAGGTGAATTCGTCTATTGTGGGAAGCCACGGTCTTGTTACCTCTTCTTTTTGGCTGCTACGCGAGAGACAACTCTCACCGCCAAACAACAGGTCCTGGTCGTAAAAGACGGACACGTATGTTATTGAGGAAACAATACGACGTATCCGGGACGAGAGCTGAAAGAAGATACGCCAATTAACGCGGGTGCAAGCTTCGCATGCTCGAGCCACAAGTGACTACCGCCCAACAACAGCACCATGCGCAGCGCACCTTGGGGCACTGAACACATTACCCGGAGCGAATCTCTACGATCATTGTAAGCAAACCGAGACTTTTGTCAAAAGCTGAATAGGCTCTATGAAAGAAGAGGGGGAAGTGACAATGCAAATAATGAGCAAAATACCCTTTTCGAGAAAAGGAAAATTCATAGATCGCGACAGTATCGGATTTGGGCCCAATATCGGATGTTGCCCCTGGGCCCAAATGATCGGTTTTAGTATCGGTTATATCGGCCACTATCGGCTACTGATGATAGGCCGATGCTGTAGCTATCGGATGGCATGAACAGTAGTAAAAGTCTTGACACCAGACTCTTCATAGACCGCCTCCTTTGAACTACTTTGTGTATATGCATCGCGGTTTCGTGGCGGTTCCGGGAACGAAAAGGGGATGTGACCAGGGGAGGTTGGTGCTGTTCACTGCCACAAACAAGGCTTTGAGTGGAAAGGTTCCTGCGGTGTGCTTGGACTCACTCGACACACAGCTGCTTTGCTTATGATCCTATTCGTTTGCATAGTGCCAGTGGCTGTTATCGAATCCTGGCCAGAAAGCTGGAGTTCGACGACTGGAAGTGCCAACACATGGAAACCGCCGTCAAGCCATCTGCTGAAAAGCCTCCAGCAACCCTGTTTCATTGGATCACGTTTTCACAACAGCAATGCCAGTTTCCACACACAATCCTGCTCAGGAAAGGACTCAGACCAAATCCTCCCAGTGCGGCGAAGGTCCTGATCAAGGAGCTCAGTGTGCGATGGGACGGGAGGCGTATTGGAGCGGCCTCATCCATCAGGCCACACGTCGTGGCTATAAAGGCCACAGCACAACTACCCGTACACCCCAGGTACTTTCCAAGTACCCCCGTGTACACCCGGGTATCTCCTTTCGATCACGCAGAATTATACTTCATTACAAGAACAGCGAAAAAAGCAAATCACTGACTAGTTTGCACCCTGTCTTCTGTAATCTTCTTTTATTCCGACGCGATGTGTGGCGTTGGCTATTGTACGGTTCGAGACCTTTGCGTTGGCAAAAAGACAAGTACTAGAACCCGCTGGCAAAGAAACCGCCCACGCAGTAAGCACAACGCGAGAGGCGTGATTGACAGGCAGACAACACTGGCAATTAGAATTGCCGAGATCTTCAAGTGACACGAGTATTGCAAGAAACTGGCTGAAACTCAGGGATTTCCGATCTACAATGGGATGCGCAAAAGGCCAGCACAGTTCTCACCGCGAAAGATTTGTTTTACAGGGTCCAGCAGTGCTTATTGCGGATGGGTGGACGTCTGCCACTCATGAGGCCGGTCAACCCCAGACTGTATTACCCCTGCCCTGCTGGGAAATAGAGGATAAGGTACGCATTGGCCACATCCTGCTGTACGATTGTGAAGCAGCTTCGGTTATGCTATGCTATGAATGCTACAAGTTAAAACTACTGACAGCATCAAAAGGCACTTCTCCGAATCCAACCAATACATCAGCCAGCCAGTTGCATTACCCGCTCCGCACGCGTGTCAAGAAGATGAAAAGATCGAGTTTCAAACACACCCTGTTGTTGTTACTTTCTAGACGGTTTCGTGTTTTAACAGAACTGAGGCCTGTTTGTTTATCCCGCTCTCTAACAAGCGGGTAGGCAGTTAGAACTACCGACAACAAGGGAACACGCTCTCAGAGTCGTACTTTCCGGGAAGAGATCTAAGAGAGGGAGAAATAGAAAAAAAAATGAATGGGGATGAGCCTTCATCTTCAGCGTTCCGTTTCATGTCTGGAGTTCTAAGGTGTTAAAGCAAAGGGTAGAGTAGGGTTTTCTAGTGAAGGCAGTGTAGGCGGTGTATTTACAGTCAGTCGCCTAGAAAGGAATATTCTTCACTCTGCTGGCCAGAGTACATGCCTTACTGCAAAGTACCAGAAATGCCTACCCTCGGATTTTTGATGTCTCTTCTATCGTTTTCACCTTGGTCTGGTACTGGCAACTCCTGACCTCATTTTCATTCAATTTCGCATTGAAGCATTGCGGTTGTGACACAGAGGCTGTAGGCACAGCCCGGGTTGTCCATTATTTTCTCTTGAAAAATGTTTGGTCATACAAATACCAAAAACAACCCGTTCGAATGTAAAAGAAAGGGGAGGGAGGTTAAACTTTGAAAATCTAGTGAGGGGGCAGGCGGGGACTTGACGACGATGGCAACTCACGATGGCAACTCAGCATGACAGTAAAGTCGAAACGCACAATGTTAGTGTTGGAACAACACTGTCCACTGTCAATAGTCACACGACAGGGGATCAGCCTGAAGGGGGATGAATCGGTTTCCTACAAACACGCAGACAAGCTTTCTCACTTAAACTGCACGGTGTACAACGACTAGCAGCATTGGATGCGACGAAGACAATATTCCGAGTCTAGAGGTTGGTAGATTTGAAATTCTCAAATATAGCTCTCTAGCGAGCTATCCCACTTTTCTGGGGCAGGCCATGGGGTACCCCCCCACCCCGGACATTTCTCTACCGGTTTTCTTTGTATTTTTGAGAATTCACAATTCGTCGAAAAAATTTCTCGCGGCGGACAACGGCGTGGCACAGTCGTCAGTGGACGCCCTTCCTGGCCAACAGGTGAGAGGTTCGGTTCCCGCCGGTGGACTTTTTTCCGGGTCCGGACTCAGCGCACTCAGCATCAACCCCAGGTTCCCCAGGGGGGCCCTCCCCCCTGGATAAGGGCCCCCGACTTGCCATCATCCCGAACTTAGCATCAGGGTTTTCCGGGGGGGTCCGGGGGGTACGCGCCCCGAACTTGCTATCATCCCAAACTTAGCACGAACTTGTCACCAAACGCCGAGCTTGGCATCATCAGGGTTCAACGGGTTCGGGCTTGCACCAACGCCGGACTGGACAATAAAAAGGTGCGGGTTTGCACCAACGCCAGACTGAGCAAAACGTTTCGGGTAGGACAAACGCCGGACCGGCAAAAAGGTTCGGGTTTGCACAAACGCCGGACTGGGCAAAACGGTTCGGGTTGCACAAATGCCGGACTGGCAAAAGGTTCGGACTGGGCAAAAAGGTTCGGGTTTGCGCAAACGCCGGACTGAGCAAAAGGTTACCTCTAGACTCGCTATGGGTCCTAACACCCATGTACTTAGAGTTTAAGTTCGCTTGAGACTATTTATGCGCTGCTAATGCTAAGCGAGCCACGTGCGGAAGGAGGCAGTTGAAAATGGTAAGATCTTGAGGATGCATGAACTACATAATAGTGAACTGAAAAGAGTAGAAAGTGGGAAGTGTAAGGTGCCGGGTGGGGTGTCCGAAAGACTTGGTTGATGAATTTACGCCTCCCTTGGGCGTACTGACATAAAAACAACAGTTGAACTATGACTCTTAGAGGTTTGAAGGACCGTCAAGCTTCAGGTTGTGCATTTGTTTTATTTGCTTTACTCAATTTCTTCGGTGAGCGCCTTGTTTGCTCTCTCAAAGAGGCATGGGAACGAGAGACGGTAGGGCCTGCATCGATTCGACCAGTTGCGGCGGTTGCGGGTATTTCTGAAAAGGCAACTGGGTTTTTCTGGAGACTTCCTGCAGGGCTTCGACAATCCGGTTACAGTCAGCTGGGGCATAACCCAAGGATGAGAGGGCTTGGATAGCCAATGCCTTGGGTGTCGTCATCAGAACGGGAATGCTTGGGTGCTCAAGAGCAGGCTGTTTTTGCGCCGTGCACAGGATCGTCTCGCGAAGGTTCAAAAGCCATTCTTGATTTGACATTTCAACCAGCGGAGGGGGTGCCTCTTCGAGAATGTCAGAGCTGCGCGATTGTTCTTCGTCACTCATCGATGCTGCCGAAGAAGCTGCTTTGCGGCCCGGAGACGATACTGTCAGTGACTCCTTTAGCGAACTCAGACTTGCGCTCAGGCTACTGAGCTGCTCGTAATTCATACAACGCATCGTCGAGGCCTTGTCCACGTCAGCGTCGTGTCCCTGCGAGGGTTCGGACACGTGCTCAAAAGTTGATGTAGGTTGTTCTTCCTCAGCCTCGTTCAACGTTTTTAGCAAGCTGCGCATAGTTTCATCTTCTTCGCAGAGGTTGACAACACGGTAGTCGATAGTGTTGGAGCGCTGGTTTAAAGGAGTGTTCCGCTGGCTACCCACAGCACGGTCCACACTTTGTGCACCGTCATATGCGCTGCCATCGGCCACATAGTGGCACGTGGTTTTATCGGGTGACCGCGTCTGTGTCAGAAGCGGGGAAGGTGTGAGACCCATCATCGTAGATCTCGTTTTCGGAGTAATCATTGCAGCCCGGGCTGCTGGGGGTGAGCTGAGTGGGGGTTTCTGCGTGAGTGGGTCCATGTGCCGGTGCAGGTTCCGTTTATGCGGCGACGTCACGGCGAAGTTCTGTTTCATTTTCGCGACAAAAAGATGCTCGGCGATGGCTGCCGGGTTTCCGCTGTCGTCACTTTCGAAGTCTTCCAAAAGTGATGGGAGCGCGCTCTTTTCAGGTGACGGGTAGTGGTCTTTCTTTTGCAGTTCTGTCACTTTCTCTTGTACGGTGCCGTTTTGAATCATGCTGAGTGCGTTTTCGGTCGGGTTGACGGTGAAAACGGGTGCGACAAGGCCTGGCATCGGTGGGTGGCTAGCCGGTGGGGCGGTGGTAAGGTTGTTGAACGAAGAGTGATTCGAGGCATATGTGTACGATTGTTGCTGATAAGACTGCTCGAAGTTTTGATGAGTCGGTGGAGGGCAACGTGTCTTGTTTGCCTGGTCCGCAAACCACAGCTTTTCCTTGCGAGACGAGGGGTACAGGAGTACATAGCGCTTGTCTGTGATGTTCGCACGGTCTTTCGCTTGTGCGATCAAGGCTTCTTTCCTGTCCGCGAATTCGATGATGGCTGACCCTGATGGTTTTCCGTCCTTGCCAGTGATGAACAAGACGTTCTCCTCTTTTAGCTTCAATGGCGAGAAAAACTGAATGACGGTTTCACTGGAGGAGGTGTATGGCATTCCAGTAATCTTCACGAACTGACCCACGTCGTCGTGGTCATGCACGTAGCGACACTTATTCCCAAGGGAGCAAAACCCCTTCAGAAAATACACACACATGCCGCCAGGGGTGCCCGGTTCGAATTGGTACACTGGCTGGCCTTCGGCAGTGCACTGTCTTTCCTTCGCCATACCTGGGGAAGGCTGGCCTTTTCCCGCCGGAAACGCTGATCGTTCATTCCAGAGCAATGCGTTAGCTTGCCTCTGCCCCACAGAAACCCCTTGCATCAGTGATGCGTCGTGTGAGGCCGGGTTTGTGTTGTCAGGCCTTTTACACTGCAAGCCTTGTGCACAGCCGGCGGCGACTGCGTCCGCAGCATCGCGCATGCGGGTGCTGTTCTTTTTGATGTTGATGTTTTGAATGTGCATTTCCAAGCGAGCCGACTCGGTGACCTCCATGCGGTAGATCTTGTTCCGGGCAAGCCTCTCCTTAGTCAGGAGGACGCGGATCTCTTCGACAGGAGACAACATGCCTGGTGTGCCCTGCTGACCACGGATGTGGATGTCAGCAATATCAACCACACCGTTTGAATGCAACTGCATATGAACGTCACCTGGCGACTGCCACGAGTCAGAGCTCAATTGATGAGAAACACCAAGCGTGTTTCTACAGTTATGCTGAACCTCTTGCAGCACGGTTCTCTGCTGTGGGATCGACATACACTTGCTGTTGTACTGAACAGGTGTCGAGCGCAAGCTATCATGCGTCGCCGGCATGTCACTGAAACTCGCGTGTGAGGCGCCAGCAACGATCTGGCTGTACCACTCGCTCGATGGGGGAACACCCCTCATCTGCTGCTGTTGCTGTTGCTGCTGCTGCTGCTGCTGCTCGAGGGCCTTCAGGAGGAAGTCCAGACGCTGTTGATTCTGCTGCTGCTGCTGAAATTGCATCATCTTTTGCTCTATGAGGAGCTGCTGCAGTACATCCGGGTGATACATGGTCCTTTTTTATGTTGTGTTGCGGGAGCGCGCGCGGACACCAGTGAAAGCGCGGAAGTTGGAGTATGATGCTATTCTTTGTTTTCGGGTTGATTGGGGTGTTGCGAGTACCTAAGTTGTTCCTTGGTTTGTCGGCGACAAGGTAATACTTGGATAGACATTTGGGAGGGTCTGAAACGATTCGAACATTTTTAGTTGGATTGTTGACGATGGCGGCAGCACAGACGACCAAACGCAGGTGTTTGCAAGATCCCCGAAACATCGAGGTTCGGGCGACTGAGGCGGAGCTTGGTACTGAGTGGGCTCACAAGTGTCAACAGTCCACCCCTCAGATAACTCTGTGTCTGAAAACCCTGGGTAGAACTCTTCGTTCCCCACGCCTTGTCAAGAGACAGGTATCACCGTGTCACACAGGGAACACGCTACAGCTTGAAATTGACACGAATAGGTGTCCCAATTACAGAGGGGAGCTAGACACGCTGGTCTCGTTCTCAGTCACTAACAGGGGGGTCGTGAGACAGGTTGGGTTTATCCCCAGTCGGCAAGCAGCTGGTGCATGGTTAACACAACTTGTTTTTCGCGTACTTGTTCCTCGTACGGTGGGTGCATCGGAAAAACTAGCTTTAAATTCCGCTCCTTCGAGGGGGTCGCTCGGAGCCGTTGCTCCCTCTCGTCCCGCGCATTTAACGTACGTTTAATGCCGCTTCGCCCGAACAGATTCTGCGGTTACGGTCCTTAGCTGGCCTGCTAAAGCTGTGGGACAGAGCCGACGGCGCAGCCGCTGCAGCAGGGGCGGCCTGTGCGGGACTGACTAAGCGACGGAGGCAGGTGCGCAACCGTGGCTTCGTCCAACGGTGGGCGCATCGGAAAAACTACTGAAACAAATGCTGTAAGTTGGAACAGAACACGAATTACACGAGCCTCTGAAAGGGTCGGGGTGGGTGAGCCAAGAATCGGACAAAAAGAAGACTGCAGTGGACGAGCTGTGCAGATGAAAGGTTCGCTGCATGGGGGACATGACCAATACAGCAATATATAATTTAAGTTGATGAGATCAAAATCTTCTATGGTTTGCCGACAAGCAACGAGAAAACAACCAACGGAAAAGGAATCAAAAGAAACCCAAGAGAACGAAAGAACAAGATTCTGTCAGAATATGCTGTCATCAGTGTGACAACGCGATACCGACGATAGAGAGTGTCGTATCCTGCCGGTTTGCGAACACAGCGGAAGCTGACTCACAGCTCTCTTGCAACAAAAGTATCAACCTGCACGAAATCACCACGCTTCGGTTGTTACAAAGCTTAATGATCGCGTATTAGCTGAAAAGAGAAGGAAGCTGGAACCGGATGATGCGGGTATTGAGTTTTAGCCCTTGAATGCTTTGAAGGCCACAAGATCTGGAACCGGAACTGCTCCCCTCGGCTACCTTGTTGCACTAAAGCTGTATTGCTACTAAAGGAACTGGAAAAGAAAAAGAGCGCGAAACGGCAAAGAATGTTCGTTCAGGCAAGTTGTGCCTGGCAAACAGACTGAGGTGTGCTCCATTCCTCAGCTGATACTTATGCTGTTGCCTGTATTTTGACTGCTCTCGTGAAAAGCGTGAAAAGAAGGAAAGATTGGCGTGATAATGGGAGGGTTGCCGATACGAACCCTATCTGGAGACTTTCGTGTCCGGCCTACATAAGAGATGCCGCAACCCACGGATAACCGCACAGATGTCGAAAGCATACGCGCCCTGCTTCAGCTTACGCAAGGAAGGCGCCCTGTTGGGTCTTGTCGATCTCGTTCTCAATTTCGCACGTCTGGCAACTGTTGTACGATTTACCGCAGCAGGATTTGCGTAGGAACGGGCAGTATTTCCCGAGGCTCGGCGTCTTGTCACCCATGCTTTATGTACCATCTTTACCCCTTGTGGACGAATTACAGTGTAACTCGTCGAAAACAGTTTTTTCAACAACCAGGATTTCCTGGTGTTCGTATAGGTCTATGAATACACTAAGGCCCTGTCATGGGTTTTCAACCCCCACTCTCCGCTACAAAGCGTAAACTCGGCTCCCTGTAAGGGATTGTTGGGGGGGGGGGGGGGGGGGGGGGGGGTGCGACTCTGGTTAGGAACCTTGTACGTTTAATTATTTTCAGTGTATTTTCGTACTCCTGAGGCGTGCTCGGGGGTTTCCCCCCCCGGAAACAGGTTGTTGGCGACTTCTGACCCCAAGGCTGGTGAGGGGGACGCCGAGAAACACGAAAGAAGGGCTAAAAGTGGTGAAAATGGGGCATTTTGGCCAGTCTGGCAGGGTGGCTAGATGCGGCTGATTCCCAATGTGATCCTTGGAACACCCGCGGAACACCTTCGAGCGTCCCCGGAACACCTCGGAGTGTCCCCCGGAACACCTCGGAGTGTCCCCGGAACACCTCGGAGCGTCCCCGGAACACCCCGGAGTGTCCCCGGAACACCCCGGAGCGTCCCCGGAACACCTCGGAGCGTCCCCGGAACACCTCGGAGCGTCCCCGGAACACCCCGGAGTGTCCCCGGAACACCTCGGAGCGTCCCCGGAACACCTCGGAGCGTCCCCGGAACACCTCGGAGCGTCCCCGGAACACCCCGGAGTGTCCCCGGAACACCTCGGAGCGTCCCCGGAACACCTCGGAGCGTCCCCGGAACACCTCGGAGCGTCCCCGGAACACCTCGGAGCGTCCCCGGAACACCTCGGAGCGTCCCCGGAACACCTCGGAGCGTCCCCGGAACACCCCGGAGTGTCCCCGGAACACCCCGGAGTGTCCCCGGAACACCTCGGAGTGTCCCCGGAACACCTCGGAGTGTCCCCGGAACACCTCGGAGCGTAACAACAAGCACGCGTACAGGATGGGTATTATGGAAGGAATCATGGAAGAAGTAGGGATCATGAAAGAAGCAGGCGTGGAGATATTTACTATTACTATTGATGTTAGGTCCAATGACGATGTGCTCTTGCTTCTCTCCCTTTTCTTGGCTGTATACGCACAACAGAAATCCGAGGTGTTCCGGGGACGCTCCGAGGTGTTCCGGGACAGGCCGCACCGGGCCTACCCGGCAGCCGAGGCAACATAGACCGCACCGGGTCTACCCGGCAGCCGAAGCAAGATAGGCCCACCGGGCGGCAGGGGAAGGTGTTCCGGGGACACTCCGAGGTGTTCCGGGGACGCTCCGAGGTGTTCCGGGGACGCTCCGAGGTGTTCTGGGGACACTCCGAGGTGTTCTGGGGACACTCCGAGGTGTTCCGGGGACGCTCCGAGGTGTTCTGGGGACACTCCGAGGTATTCTGGGGACACTCCGAGGTGTTCCGGGGACGTTTCAAGCTGTTCCGGGGACGCTCCGAGGTGTTGCGGGGGTGTTCCAAGGATCGCATTGGGAATCAGCCACATCTAGCCACACTGCCAGACTGGCCAAAACGCCCCATTTTCACCACTTTTAGCCCTTCTTTCGTGTTTCTCGGCGTCCCCCTCACCAGCCTTGGCATCAGAAGTCGCCAAAAACCTGTTTCCGGGGTGGAAAACACCCGAGCACGCCTCAGGAGTACGAAAAAACACTGAAAATAATTAAACGTACAGAAGACCCCTAGTTAAATGGCTGGAGTCGCACCCCCTAGGCATACATCCGATACGACTCGTATTCTCGCATATTCTCGTATTGGGGGGTCGCGGCCCCGATTCTCGCAAAATTCTCGCATATTCTCGCATGATTCTCGCACATTCTCGCACGTGCGAGAATATGCGAGAATGAGGTTACTCACAGTACGGGATGCTTGAACACATGAGAAACCGGCAGGAACCGACGTTTTAGGTCGTCTCCGAGGCTTCTGCGGCGCATTTCTCCGCCACTGGGCCTCCGAACTTCTCCAGCTGCTGCTTCTTCTGTGTAGTGAACTTTCCTTTCCTCCTCTGCCTTCGCTGCCACAGTTCGTTTCGTCTGTTCGTGGATGCAGGCTTTCAAAGCTGTTTGTGAACTCGGGAACCGGATTTGCTTGTGCTTTTAGCGTTACTTGTGGAGTTCACTTTCCTTTCCTCCTCTGCCTTCGCTGTCACAGTTCGTTTCGTCTGTTCGTGGATGCAGGCTTTCAAAGCTGTTTGTGAACTCGGGAGCCGGATTTGCTTGTGCTTTTAGCGTTATTTGTGGAGTAGGTCTCCTTGACTCGCTGTCACTAGGCTCGCTAGATTCCAAGGGCTCGCGGACGTACCTGCCATCCAGAGAGCCTGCAGCTTAATAATGCACCTGCAAAGGCGGTCAACATTCAAAATGCCGGTGCCTCTTAAGTCAGAGGCAATTGAATCTTAGCCACTCCACGAAACGAGCTGTGGCAGAGGAAATTGTAGAAGAAAACACAAGAAGTCGAAGCTGGAGAAGTTGCGGGCACAGTGGCGGACGGAGCACTTGTTGTGAAGCATGTTTTCGACCATTATTCAAGCACTGAAAGCAATACCATGGAGCAACCAGAGTTGTTGTCGACAACATATTGTGTTGAGGTCTCCTTGTCTTGAAAGCAAGACACAATGCCAGCTGCAAGCTGCAGTTGGCGTAGCCTTATTTCGTTCTTTTGCTATCTCCACTTGCCTTGAAAGCAAGACACAATGGCAGCTGCAAGCTGCAGTTGGCGTAGCCTTATTTCGTTCTTTCGCTATTTCCACTTGGTATTTCTGTCGGAGCCTCGGATACTGGTCAAATACATGGTTCTTGAGTGGTTTACACGTTCTCGTATTTCAGTCGTATCATTCTTGCATGCGAGAATATGCGAGAATTTCATGCGAGAATCATCATCTCGCATACGAGTCGGATCGGATGTATGCCTGGGGGGGGGGGGGGGGGGGGGGTTAAATACAAGTGTCTTGGAATAGAATTGTGTCCTTCACTACAATCGACTTTTTTTGCCAGTTTCAGAGTGTTGTAATACAGTTGCTTGGGTTGTAGTTGCCTTGGAACTCAAATGTGCATACGGTGACGTTGTCTAATCGCAAGTCATCCATACAGTGACTTGTTGAGAAGAAAACGAGTGATTGCAATGGTTCAGGCTCAGCATGTCTACAGCAGTTGCCTGGCAATGTGACACAGAACAGGTGTCAACAGGATGATCGGCTGACTCAGTGTGGGCGCCTGACTTGGGAACGGAACCAGCTCGTGCGGACTGTCAAAGGTTCGTTCACGGATTTGAACTCAGTTCAGCCGTGTCATTGCACTGCCAAGGCTCAACCCGTACTAAACGCAGCCTCAGGCTGCCGACTAGAAGAGGCACAGCTGGTCGACTGGTGTGTCGATGAAGTGGCGATGACTCAGTGAGTCTGTCACGATGAGTCAGAGGGCGAGCGGCCTGAGCCGGAAATGTCGCGAATGCCAAGAATGACTTACCCAAGCAGAGCACCCTGAGTGCCTGACTGCGCCGTCTGCCGGATCGTCTGCGCCAGACTGTGCGAAGACCTACCACCTCTGCAGAAACAATGTATTCCAAGACTTCTATTCAACAACTGTGAAGTTCTGCCGGGGCACGAATTGGCATGCGTGCTTTGGAATACAGTTGTGCACAATCGTATTTAGCCCCTGTATCTGCTGGTAAACAGGTTGTGCTACCTTCCAGCGAGAGAATTTCTCCGCCTGGGAAGGCCGCACGACTCATCGGAAACAAGCTTCCTATGGTTCCCCTCTTTGGTTGATTGTTTTGGTTTCGATGGCAACGGTGCTGCCTACCTACTACTCTTGTACGCGGTCAGCCGAAGTCTCTTTCGGCTTATGCTAAAACCTCCCAGCGAAAGAGAGAAACCCGAAGCGAGAAACAACATCAGCGAAGATGCTGCAGCTGACGACATCTGTCCCGCATCCTTGACGAATGGAAACGAAGAATACATCGATCAGTCTAAGTCGTTGTCATTTACCCTGGGGGGATTGCATCATTGGTGCTTGGAATGGATATGTACGCAACACCGCACTCGTCCCATCTGCAACGTGTTTCGGTCCGTTAAGCCACGGATACCTGAGGCAGACTCCTCATCAGCGCAGAGTCTGAGTGTCTGCAGACAGGACAGCGGTGTGTGGCTTGTCAGGAAACCCGTGTCGAGCAATCACTGCCATTGCAATTAGTATAGCGCTTCTCTTGTTTGTGCACACAAGCGGAACCTGCTTTGGTAAGTTCCATGTCAGTACTAATATTGAGCACCAACAACGCATGGTTACCCCAAGAAAAATCTTGGAGCCCCCGCCCCGATTCTGCGACTCGGTAAACGGTCTTCTTTTTACGGTGGCAATCTGCGAAGTAAACTCCTCAGAGCACAGTCCGTGCAGCACCAATGGTCGAAGCACCAACCCACCCGCTAGTGCGCACAAACAAAAGAAAGCGCCATACTAATTTTCAGTACCAACACTTGTTAACACAAAAAAGTGCAAGCTGAGGGCAGATGGCACAGCCTGCGAGGTACTCTTCGCGTCTGCAGGCAGCACTGGGCAGGCAGCACTGGGGGGGTGTAAATGACAACGAGCTTGACCGATGATATATTAGTGAAAGCGAAGGCCGATGCATCAAAGTCATCATGATTTCCGGAACGGAACTACTTTTACTTTAGACCACCCTCGAACCTGTTCCGTGAAGCTTCGCGTCTGGGCAAGCTTTTTAACTTCCGCTTTGCATTAAACCTTTGGCAGTACATTTTCGCACGGCAGAACACATAGTAAGACTTGCGAAAAGTGTCAGGGGGTGCCCTTAAATCGCGGGGCTTGAAAGGTGACTGAAGATGTCGCCCAGGACTTTAAACTTTGCGGCAATGAATGTCGCGGTGTATATAAAGATTGGAAGCACCCAAAGACTCAAACCAGCCGAATGGGAGCGGAAAGACAATGCGGGAGTCGAAAACCTAAACCGGAATGCAGGGGAAGGGGGCAGGAGGAACAAAAGAGGAACTGTCTTGGTTTTATTTTACTTTCCGTTTTTTGCGCGTGCTTGTGGCTTGCTCAGATCTCTGAAGGGAAGAGGCCTACACTAATACCGAGCCTACGTCTCTGGAACACACTACTTTTGTGAGGTTGACTTGGCTTTCGGTCGGAGATGCAGCGAATACCTAAGCAGGTGTCAAAGGGGTATTGTGGCCACAAACCTCACCGAAGGCGGGCTTCGAAGTCGATCTGATCCCCATTCTGCCATGCCCCGAAGAGCACTTGCAGCTATCAACAATTGTGCACTCAGGGTAGCAGCCATGCTACCCAAGTAGCGGCGCAGCACCTTCGTAGCCTTAAAAACTTTCTGAGCTCCTGTAGAAAGACTCACTATGCTGAGCGACCACAAATCAGTAAAGAGATCCATTCAGAGGGGAGGAACCCAGAGGTGACAACAAAAAAAAGTAGGCAGTATACACGCGCGGAAAAGTACATTTTCTGTGTTGCGTTGGTAAGCCATAGCGTAGAAGGCCAACCTTTCATTGACGAGACGGCGTGAGATAGGCCATCTTTGGGAACCGCATTGAACGGTTGCCATCATCTGTTAGGCCTTCTATCACTTTCTTTCGCATTCAGAGTTCTAGCGTTAGTTCTGTCAACGAATCTCGGTGATATGCGCCTGGATGTCTGTGCTTCAGAATACCATGGTCGCGTCTACAATTTTAAAGGTTGGGTTGAAAACTGGGAAACCTGAGTTGCTAATGTACCGATCCCTTTGTTTCAAAAAAAGCACCTGAAACTAGCTGACCGAGGCCCGAGAGGCCGCGGAGGTTCGCAGAGGCATGGGATACGATGATGCTCAAGAAGCACACTTTTTGATGAGAAGGCAGGCAACTACGCCGAAAATGGTTGCTACGACCGCGTAGGCGATCAGGATCCAGAGATCGCCGCCCTGGTTCACTGAATCGTCTTCTCCCGGTGCCGGTTCGTCCGTGGTCTCTTCCCAGATGCTGAGGAACGCGTCGTTCCACGCGAATGCCATTGTAGAAGAGGCAACACCATCAAACATGAGCGCTAATGGGTCGGCAATCTTGTTCTCAAGCCCGCAGCATGGCTGGCCCAGAGGGCCCGGGCAGCAGCACCAACCGCTTTCCTTCACACGCTGAGTAATAAGGATAATCGCAATGGCAAGCGGGATCGTCAACAAGGCGTACAAGAACGCCACCAAAATCTTCGTCCCACCGCCAAGGTTGTCCTTGATTAAGTGCGAGAAGAACTCATTCCAAGCCACGCCGCATATGAAACCGAAGGTGATCGGCGCCCAAAGCACCAAACCCAAGAAAAAACAGTTCCAAATAGTCTGGCAGGGCCCCGGACACTTCGAACGACAGCTCGCAGATTGCCAGAAATCGTATAACTTGAACACCACAATCAAGCCGATAACAAGCGCAAATGTAAGGCCCAGAGCAATACCAAGCAGCGGCCACACCTCCTCGCTCAGGGTTATCACGTCAAGCCAAGAACTCGCAGAGAGGAGGCAGAACGCCACTTTGAACAACTGTACCATGGCTTGAGCTCGGTCCCCGCCGGCTCTCGCTTCGACAGCCGTCTTCAGAATCCCGATCACAAAAATGGAAAGAAGCGACGCCAGCACCGCGTAAGCAACGACGGCCCCAGGACCAATTCTGTTTTGGAATATAGTTTAAACGTGAATTCGACCAGACGCTATTTTTTATAAATTGCAATGGCAAGGCTCAGCCGCTTGTACGCAAAACCTATCCTGCTTGCTGTAGCCTTTCGTTCTACGCGAAAGGGGACACTTTTCGGCCCCCGAAGCACGGCCCCGCCGGCAAGCCGCAAACGACGCGCGCCTTGCACGGCCGGGGTCGCACCCGCATCCGCGCTGCGCGCACGCGCTCAACGCACACCGGTGTCGACGACGGCGGCACTCGCCGGTCAAAGCAATGGTAAACTCACTAGGCATAATGCGCGCAGACGTTCTGTAACTTCAGCAGTGCCTATCCAACCCGTGTCAGATCAACGTCAATGCATGTAGGTGTTGGTGCCACATGAAAAGGTGGGGACCATGGTTGCGACCATTTCTGCCTGCGTCCAATTGCGACGTTACTATAATCGTCCGGGAGCGTTGTTGCCGCCAGGCTTCTCGCGGCAGCATGACTCCGCAACTCGATGGCTTATATCGCATGTACCCTACGGCAGAGTTTTCCGGGCTGTTCGGGGATGATACGAGCGACAGGGGCTGGCTGTTGTGGCTTGCTGACTAGCTCAGGCTGGCTGGGCTGGCTGGGAGCTGGCTCCGAAATATATTTCCCTTGATCAAATTGCAGAATTTGTCACCAGAAAGAAACCCTCGGATGAAAGCCGACATCCGTGGGTCCAAGCAAGCTCGGACAAAACGAGACGGTCACTGCTTTCGTGGTTAGCGCAACAAATGCGCTCTCAATTGTGGTCTGGCACCTTCTGAGTTGTGAGTTGTACGATAGTCTGGATAACGCTCGGGCTAAAGACCCTGCTTCGGTATTCGCGTGATTCTCTTTGAATGAGGAACAAACCACCGGGCCCAGCTTGTGCCTGCATTACCTGTCCACACCGCTCAGTCCCTTGCCGACCGCCGCTGTGGGATGGAGCTTGGGGAACTCGGGTCTACCAGTTATTTCAGTCAGAACCAAGGGACATACTCTTTAAATGTTGCTTTTAAAGCCTCGTTCAAGGCCAAAGCGCCGACCATTCCGGTGGCTGCACTGGCCAACTGTTTCAGCGTTTTGATCGCCTCATTCTTATCGGGGCAACATGCCACCATTGCTTCTTTGTAAATCCCGCTTCCTGAGAGATGGGCTTTCGTGTCATCAAAGAATAGCAAACCCGCCTCTTTTTATTTCCACGAGTTGGGTGGAAGAGAGACGGTTCATGCGGCGTCTTACTCAGACCGACGTGCACCCGAATGAGGCCAATGGGGACAAAGACCTTGTCTGCAGGCTGACATTTTCCGACCATGACAATGCTCGTCGGGATACTGCTGCGGCGAACGCCACCCAATGCAACGCAGTCCCCGGTTGCGTCCACCCGGCGCGCGAACCGACGCAAACGCGAAGAAATGTGAAAACGGGTTTTTGCTTAGAGGCTTTCGTGTTATTTTGCAAATGCTTTGAGCTATCATTGTGTCTGTGCTTTCAGTCATCTTCTTAACCATGGTTAAGTGTGCAAATGGAGTCAGCCGCCCACGTTATGTTTGTTCAGCATTGAGTTCTTTTAAGTACATGAACCACATGGATTAGCATGCACTGCCTTGAAAGTCAGGTTATCGGATGACGTCGTCACCTGCCATCGCGTCGTCAAGGTCGAGCATTTGTGGAGCTAGCGGGGTTTGGCTTTCTTGCGATTCCAGAGACTGAGTCGGCGAGTACGAGGGCGGGCACGTGTGCCCGTTTTTCACTTTCGAGGGCATTGGCGTGCCCGTGGTCCCCGGTCGCTTCTGAGAGCTGCTTGCCCTCGGTACCTTCTTTTTCCTTCGATGCACCCCTGAGTCGGGTGTGGTCGCCTTCGTCTTCTTCCGCTTGCGGCCGGCGATCGGGCCTTCCTTCGGGGTGCCGAGCACCCTCTTCTTCAGCGCTGGTCGTTCGCTGGTTCCTGGCGTTGGTGGCGGCCTCTTGGTCGCCCGTCCGGTCGTCGCCGTCTCCTTTTTCGTTGCCGCGAGCGGCGCTCGCGCCGCTCGCTTTCCTACTGGTGTTTCCCGTTGTACACTCACCTGGGTGGGTGAGGAGGGCCTCTTCTTGTTGCGTCCGGGGGTTGACTGGACGTTCGGCTTGTTGGACTGGTGGTGGCCGCGGCTGCAACATGCCGCCGGTCGCCTCTGCGTCAGCGTAGGGTGCCTTTTGCACTCTTGGCAGGTTCCTCTGCCATGCGTGCGGCAGGCATGATGCCCGCTGCGGCAACACGCCGCCGCCGTCTTGCACTCGCCGCACTTCGTCGTGCTGTGCTCTGAGCACACCGCGATCGGCTGCCCATCGTTCGCGTGGTGATGGTGCCGGCAGCACATCTCTACCGTGGGAGCGTCCCTTCGGACGAGTGCTCTGCACGCCTCACACTTCCCTTTGTGATGGGTCGCGCACGTGACGAGTGCCTTCTCTATACCGACACCCGGCATATGCACGGGGTCTGGGTGAAGTTGTGGTGGTGCAGGCAGGGCCCACCTCGCCGCTCTCCCGTGTTTAGCATTGAGTTCTTTTAAGTACATGAACCACACGGATTAGCAGCGGCTGCCAAACATACATCCCGTGACACGGCGCGAGGTGGTAAAACGCTCTTGTGTTTTCTTTTCGATTGCTTTTGATGGGGCATGCAGGCCTGAAACGAGCGACGAGTCATCCAACGATGGCTCCGGCCGGAGGCCACAACGACACCCACACGTAGGCCGCCCCCGCAGCGGCGGAACAGACGCGTTCCATCTGCTGTAACGTAGACACGGAGAATAGTGCGTTGCTCAGGGTAGTCGAAGGCCTGACAATCACACTAACGCAACAAAATTACAACTACTGCCGGTCGGTTTCCCAGGGGGACCCGGACAGCTGTTCCAGGAAGCAGTCGCCCTTCGGCGCCAGGCGGGTGCGCGACTTGGCGTGCGGCCTTCGTGTCGTCCCACGTGTGGACGTCGATGGCTTGCGAGTGAGAACTACGTGCGCGAGCGGGACCCGTCGCCGGACTGCCTCGTGTCTCAGTTCTATCTTGCACGAGTCGAACCTCGAAAGACAAACAGGCGCCCCACCCCCAAACCACCGGTCCGACATGAGTCTTGATTTAGTGGACCGCTGTTGTGCGTATGCCTGGCTCTCGCTTCAATCGGGCGGTGGTAGTGCATGTACGCCCTCACGCATAGAGGCTGGTCATTGCATGGGCACAAGCATTGTGTCATACATGAACGGGAGTGAAGGAGTCCCCAGCAGTTAGTTTGGAGTGGGTGCTTCCGAGTTAATGCACGGCAGCGAACTGCGGACGCAGTATGGAATCCTTACCGAAAATTAAAGCACGTAGTGTGAGCTATTTCCAACTGAATGCTCCATTGCTCTCTTGAAGGAAACCAAATACGAGCACTTGAGCAAGTGACGCTGCACGAAAGCAAAGGACGATGCTAACCCTGTACAGAAGGACCGAAGTGTTGAAAAAGGTTGACACCGTTACAACCAATATCTTCCCGGAATTCGACCTCTTTGTGTGAAAAACACCACCAACCAATACTTTGTGTGAAAACACCACCAACCAATGTATGCAGCTGTTCAGGATGTGGCAGATAAGCCTCTTGGCATGTTTTACCCAGGAAGAATTCCGTTCAACAGAGAAGATAGAATGGCAAATTGATGAGCATTCCCGAAATCGACTTCGATTCGACATCACTGTGCAAGTTCGTTTACCTTGTCCAACGATCCAAAAACGGAGAAAAAGAAAGGTGAGAAGTAGAAGTCATGCGGTTTGCCTTCGTGCCTTTCTCTGAGACCCGAAGAGTGTCTGAAGATACGCCAATTCTCCCGACGCAGCCAAGAAAGAAACATGAAGATGCGCCAAAAGCTAATCGGCATCCGTCCAGCTCAGCGTACCAGGGCGTTGTTGCTGGCGGGGTTGAATTTGCGGTCTCCCCGAGTTGCATATCCGCCACATCTTTGCCTACTTCGTGTCCATTTTATCATTCGTTTTGTCCTTTTCAGTGCCTTCCTTCTCCTTTTCCTTTTCCTTTTCTTTGTCGCCATCCTTGTCCTTCTCGTCCTTTTTGTCTTTGTCCTTCTCGTCCTTTTTGTCTTTGTCCTTCTTCTCGTCCTTCAGAAACTTTCCGGCGCATTTATCGAAAAGAGCATCAATTACTTTGTGCAAACTTTCGAGCGTGCCGACTGCGTCGGTGAACAGCAAGTCCTTCGTGTCGTCTGGGTGCACGATGAGGCAATGATGTGCTTGGTCCAGAATACCTTTCAACTTATCGTCCAGGATCATCTGGGACAACTTGCTTTCGATGAGGGTGGGGGCAAGCTTGATTTGCTCCGCAAGGTGGGCAATTTCGACTCGCTCATATGGCTCGATTACCCGCAGCAAATGCTTCTCGAGCAACTCGTTGTAGAGGTCGTCCAAATGCGTTTCCGCGATGTCGTCCTCAGCGAACACGCCCGCGTGCACCTTGCGTACTGAATTGAATTTGTGCAGGTCACGTGTCTTGTACGCCTCGGCTATGTCTGTCATCGCGGTAACAGCATCCAATCCTCTGTACTGTGTCACGCTCTTCTGCTGCAGAACCTGCGACATGTCGCTGAGACTTGCATCGAGAATCTGAGGGATTCGGTAGGCTGTTAAAGAACCGAGAAGTCAGGCTAATTCCTCAAAGTCGAGGTTCATCAATCAGTATGCGAACATTAGTATCGACAAGCCCGCAAACAAAGGTGGTAATCATAAAAAGATGCTACCGGTAGAAAGAAATTGAACTTACGTAGCACACGAGAATCCGCATCTGCTTGTTCGAGTTGTCTTCGTGTGCAGTCTCTGTCCAACACTGACAAGCGATACGTTTTCAACACTTGCGGCTGGTCATGAAGGTAAAGATCACAGTGTTGATAGAAACTGGATACCTTGGACATCAACATGTACTTCAGAGCGGCCTCTGCATCGGGGCGGTGCTCGCCGGTGCCGTGGAATCCTTCGAAGGACTCAAAAAAGTAGCTGTACGCGACTTTGAAGTCTTTCTCCTCCGCAGAAATGATACCAGACTGCATGTCGATCTCGGCTTGGGTCAGCGGTCCGACGTAGATGGAGTGAGCTGCTGTTCGAGCGGCAACCAACGCGGCCTTTGCCTTCGAGCTGTTCTTCAGGGCGTAGTACAACCTCGATTCGAGGACGTGGACGTCGACAAGCATCTGTTTGTCGTCGAGTCTGCGTACTTCGCGCAAGAGAATGTTGACCCCCTGCAGCGCTTCCATGTATCGATGGAGTTGAAAACGAAGCTCCCCGAGGCGGGTTTGAAGTCGCTGGCGGAGAAAGGACCGCTTCTCGCGCTTAGCCCACGCGATCATTTCCTCGACGAGGACTAGTTGATCTTCGTGGGACACCCCACTGGCAGAAAGCATGTCAAACAGTCTTCTGATGATGCGCGCCGTCCGCGACTTGGCAATGAGGTCAAAAAACGGGCGCACGTCAGTCAGCAGGTTCCGCATGCCCTCTACATTCTTCTCGGCCACCAACAGCTTCCCCAAGCTAAAGACGGCACTTTCTTTCGCCCTTACCGCGCGAACGTCATCCGCACTCGCTGTACAGGTGATGATCTTCTTGTACAGTTCCTTGTCCTTCGTCGCTGCGGCTTCCCCCAGCTGGATTTCGAGCTCGTGCGGCTTTTCTTCTTCAACGTCCGTCATTTCGACATCTCCTGGCATTTTTCTTGTGTTGGTTCGCCCTCCTTTTCCTTTGCTGCCCAAAGGTCAATACAATGGTTGAGCCTGCCACAGGGCCCTGGGTAGAAGCAAAGTCGTTCTTTCCCAACTGCTGGAACTGTGTATCGCCCGATTTGCAACCACTCACATGAGAGGCGAGTTTCGTCAAGTGGAAAGGAGCGGCACCTTTGAAGAAAGTACGTCAGAAGGCAGATGAGGATTGAAGAAGAAAAGAAGATCTTTAAAAGAAGTGAAAGATTGAGGGGCGCAAAGCAAGAAAAGAAAAAAAGGAGAAAAAGAAGAGCAAAGAACAAGGTTAAAAAAAAAGAGGATTCTCGTTAGAAAAGTAGTCCGCGTGTCGTCTGCTCTTAATGTCGGTGCTTTCAATTCTCACGGCTCGCGCATGTTTCTTGCATTTTTTTCTTTTCCTACTTCCTTTCTGCTGTATTTTGCAAAATGATTCGTTGTCCTCTGGTTTCCTCCTTTGATCTGCGTCTGGTAGGCTTCACTTCTTTTGATGGGCCGCTTTTTTCATCTTTTCAGACTGTTTTGTTCGTTCGAAGAGGAGAACACACCACGAGCCGACTCGTGTTCGAGTGTAGCGCAGTGTCTTTCTTTACTATCTTCGACTGATAGTATGATAGCGCAGTGTCTTTCTTTACTATCTTCGACTGATAGTGTGATAGCGCAGTGTCTTTCTTTACTATCTTCGACTGATAATGTGATAGCGCAGTGTATCTTCGGCTGATAGTGTGATAGCGCAGTGGTCTACTTTTCTTTAGCGGTCCGCAGGTGTTTCCATACAAAAGACAACCGACCGTATCAACGGTACAAACTTGGGGTTTGCTGTGAACAAGCGCCTGCTTCATAGCTAACGCGCAGAAACCGGGTGACCCCCGAGCGTCTCTTCAGATTCTCTTCATAGCAACGAAGTCAGCGGCGGGTGCTAAGGTAAACAGGGCAACTGCGCATCGTTGCACAGAAACAATCTGCTTCTTTCCAAGATCTGGTGGACATTGTGCAGGAAAGCTTGCTTTGAGCACATAGACTGACGGTCCCCGCGGTTGGTGCCAGAACAAGGAACCCTCAATATATCCCTTGGCTCAACAAGGGGTCTTCCGTGCTCCCGGAGACGCGGTGGAGCTTTCGCTTTTCTCACGAAAGAAGACGGCGTCCAAGCGAGATGCCTGGTCAGATTCAGGCATCTTTCGTTCCTCCTTTCAGAGAAATACTACCTCTGTCTCTTGCAACAACTTCCCGAGAAGGATGCGCTAAGAAGACAAGAACGCAGCAATTTAATGAATTGGGTGGGGGGGCGGGGAGTGAGCTTGAGTAAGGTGAAGTAAGAAAAAATGTGAAGCAGGGACGGATGGTCCAGCAGGGTCTACTGAAGGTAAGAAAGAAACCATGGAAGCAAAGTGACAAGGATTGGTGTCGGCAAAATCTGATGCATCTAATGAAGAAGAGAAAGCTGAAAGAAAAGAGACAGAAAAAGGGGGGAGAGGGCCGGGGTTAAAAAGAAGCTGAAAACCGCAAAACAAGTAAGGCTGGATATGGATAAAACGCTCTTTGAGCTCCAGCATGGAAAGTCCAACCTTCTTCTTTGGCTGATTTCGTGCTCTTTTTTCAGATCGAATCCACGGTTTGGGAAAAACAAATCGTTGTTCTTGTTTGTGCAACAAAAATATGGCGCAGGTTTAACTTGCAACAAATTTCATCGAGCAATGCAAATGGGCGAGCGATGGGCCAGACGGCAACACGTTTACAACCGTTTAATATACCATACCAACCAGAAGCCGTCAAGCGGTGCAGCCAGAAGCCAACCCCAAGAATCCGTGTCCTGCTATAGGCGGCAATCGGCAACCGTGAAGTGATCACCAGCGCTCCACTACGACCTCGTGTGCTCTCCGACCACAAAATAACAATAAGATTGACCTCCTACCTTTCTAAGTCCAACTTTCTCAGGTCGGACCCTGCTTCGGAATTCTGCAAATGCCTGAATGACTGCATCGTTTCACAAGCCGTGGTAAATGGTTTCTCTTCTAAAGATGGTTTATCTTTTCTGTTTGCGACCGGCGGTACACTTGTCAAGTCCTTAAGTTAAGATCGCTTCTCGCTGACGTGGTGGAGGCTAGCTGCCTTGGATGGGAGGCGAACGCCCAGGTAGAAAAGGATCGTTGTCTCAGTCACGAGGAGGACACGCAATGAGGAAATCTAGCCGCTCTCGTTCCCACCATACGACATCTGCCACCCACCGCGGCTCTCTTCAAAAGCACGCATATGAGTGAGTGTTCGTGGGGGTCGATTCGAGAGCTTTCTAGGGTGAATCTCTATGGAATCTTAGTTTAGTGTGAGCGGCGGCGTTAACTCGGTCTCATGAATAACAAAGTGCGGAACGAGGAGAGTAGGGTGTGGTACCGCCTGGGTAGGAGAAAGCTACGATGCTGCGCCGCCCGCAACCCGTTCGCTCTGTTCTGTAGTTAACCGTTTCTACAGGCTTGTGTTCAGCACAAGCCAAGCTTCAAGGTTCGCTGTGGCACTGTTTGTGCTTTGTTCGAGTCGAAGACTTGCGCGGGGTAACATGCAGTGAAACCCCCACACTGGCAACAAAGCACTTTATTTTGGGGTCAGAGTTTTGTTGAACGGAAAGAAAAAGAAGAAGTGAAGTGGTTTAAAGAGGAGTCAACGAATCGAGGCTAGGGTGACGGGGTCATCTGATGATGGGACAACTGCTTGGCAGCCGAAAAGACTTGTCTGAGCTCCAGGTCGACCGGACGTGAAAGAGAAGAATATGTAGTACTTTAAATTGCAACTCCCCCCCTGAACCGCCCCCACTCCCCCCGGGTCCCCCCCCCAAACACTAAGCTAAGATTTTCCCACCAAAGAAATGAGTGTGTCTTTCCTTTGCGGGCTCCGACTTTCCCGACTTTCTGCCTCGGCTTGAAGCCTTTCAGGGCTTCCTTCTTTCGAAGCACAAGCTGTGCGAGTTTCTAGTGGCTAGTGGCTGGCTTAAAAACGGGTTCTATCTTGGTTTGCAAGAGAGCGGTGCAGCAAATCTAAAAAATATGCGCGCGCGTCCCGTGATAGCAGCTACTGTGCGTGAAGTAAGCAACGGGTCGGGGAGCGTTGCAGCGAAAGTACACGACTTTCGTTTCAGTAGTGGAAATGCGCTCGAAACTCCGGAAATATTGAGTCTCTGGGTGGCTCTCGTTTCTTCTATTCGCAACACGTTGATAAAGGTGGTTGATGAGAGAGTACCGTTTCGGCCATTATACACACCGTTCTGGTAGGCCCTCAGCATGTTGCCGCTGTAGGCTTTAATTACCCCCTTTGACTACTTTCTTGCAAAGAATGGGGAGCACAAAATGAATATCACTCATTCCACGAAAACGTGTGCAACAAACAAGAGCTATCCACGGCAAGTATCGGCACCTTTTTGGAACTCGAAATAGCCAAAAATCTGCCCAGATGGCACTTTAGACGTGTTTGGGCCGATTTTCGGTCCTCAAAAAAACACACTCCTCGCAGGAATCGAACCAAGTACCCCCAGAACCACAAGTGGGCGTGCTACCCGTTAGACCACGGGCGAAACGCGGGCGATTTCATTTTCTGTATTTGAACCATCCTTCCGGAAGCTCGCGTGACGCTACACCACCAGTGTAGCAGAACACGCACTACGTGCTCCAAAATGCTCGACGCCGCGAGGAATCGAACCAGCGACCTTTTTGGTGGTTCGCGAGGAAAGAAGTGCGTAGTTTTTTTCTTTTTTTTGGAGCGCGGGACACTGTACTGTGTTTTTCTTTTTTTTTTTTTTTTGGGTTTGCCGTCAGTGCACTCAACCATGACTCTTTTGGTCGCCGGTTCGAGTCCCACTTTGGACGCTTTTTTTTCTCGAAAAATTATTCGTCGTTTCCGCCATCCGCCAGGAGGAGGCACAATCTTGGGATTTTCCGCCAGAATTTTGAGGAATCGCGTAGTTCTGCCACGGGACCGTATCAGCACCCCCGTAGAATTCTGTGGCGAGTCAAATCTGACTTGTTCCTGCATGCCGAGAAAAGAAAGGTCGATTTTCAGACCCCATTTTTTGGAGACCCGGAAAGCCCTGTCCTCGGCGGATTCAATCGTGTCCTCGAAATCTTGAAACTGACCATTTTCGCACCTACAGATGGCAGAAATCGGCAGAAAGCCAAAAAAAGTCGTTTTTCATGACACTTTTTCGTGGAATGAGTGATATACTGTGCTTGTTTCTCGAAGAAATTCAGATTCTGGCTAGCGAATTTCGGGTTACGTTCTCGTTTTCAGAGTGAATGTTTGCTCGTTCTCCGAGTGCAATTCGGTGCTGACACACCTGGGGGGATAGCAAAAGACTGGCGTCAAGCACGAGCAAGGTAGCTGGCAGTGTTCAAACACATCCAAACTTGCTCAGAAACGCACAAAGTCGCTCTTTTGATCACGAACGCAGACGTGCACGTATGTTGCAGGGTTCACAAACAAGTGGGTGCGGGTTCGCTTTGCTGAAGCGATACTGTTCCCTGGGCGAAACGCGTACGTCCTCAATGCATCAAGAGGTGTTCTCACCCTGCATTGACCTTTTATATCGCCCATCGAGCTTTGCTTGCATCTATTTTAATACCGAACTTTCTGCCGGCAAACTGCCTGCATTCCCTGGGGCAAGCGGGCGACTTGCTGCACAAAACCTCTAGCATCGATCAGCCGCCTCGAGACAGTGCATTGCTACTGCTGCTGCTGTCTTGCGTGCATCTGCCAGGTTACGAGGTACGTTTGAAAAACGAAAGTATACGAAGACTTGAAGTAAGCGATGGCGAACTACAAAGACACGTGCTGTAACCCTGTAACCCTTCTTGCTACTGCAGGTTGCTTTCGTCCTATGTGCAGCAGGTCAACAACAAAACCAGAATAGCAGGATTCGCTTTGGGACCTTTTCGTAACGAGGGCCGAACAGTTATTGGTGAGAGTAAGTGGCAGCGTACCTGAGCTAGTCCGGCAAAACTACCGATGATACCCGGCCCGCTGCCGACGGCGGTGGAAGCGTTGGAGTGGTTTGAGCTGGGTGGGCCAATGCTGCCAAGGGAGCCAGGAGATTGCAGGAAAGGGAGGCGCGAAGAGCTGGTGTCTCCTGATGTCTGATCATGCCGGTGGTGCTGCTGTTGCTGGGGCAGAGGCGCCTGCCCCATCATGTATCCTGTGGTGGGGGGGGTCGTTGTGTAATGGTTTAGCTTGAGGGACTTGGAAAGGTTGATCCTGTGGTGGGGGGGGTGGTGCATTTGAAAGCTGGCGAGAACAGCTTAAAAAATACACGGAGAGCGCCTGCTTCCGGAGCTCAGAAGAAATAGCAATTGTAAACATTCTGGAAAAATGCAGACTCCTGCCGCCCGGACAACAGCCAAACAATGAATACATGAGCATCGTAGGGTGAGGTCAAGTCAAAGCAAACCATCGGGGCCAGCTCCAGGGTAGAAACGAGCGTTTTGGGGGTGTTGATGTTGTGGCTGCTGGTAGGCCAGTGGCACATGTTCCTGCTGCTGCCGGTGTTGCTGTTGCGGATGTGACGGCTGGTGCTGCGGCGGTTGTTGTGGGTGGAGCACACCCTGCATGGAGAGGAGCTGACGCGTAGTGCTCGGTTGGCTACTTTGTTGCTTCGCGTCGCGAAGTGACGATGCAGCGGCATCTTTCCGGAGCCACACTTGGTCGGCGGCCGAACCCAGACCGAGGAACCCACCAGCATTGCTCTGCCAGCTGCAGTACTCACCGAAGCTTTGTCCACCTCTCTGACCGCCGCTACCGATCGTGCCGAAAGGCTTGTCCACATCCTCGCTCTTACTCCGATCAGCGCGGTAGTCACTTAGAGACGAGAAGTCCAACAGCGACGACGCATAGAATGCCTGTATTCAGTGTTTCTCTGATAAAGATTAAACAGCTCGACCCTAACAATACAAGATTCCGATGGTAGACTTGCTCCTCAGCGTGCGTGTCATAACAGTGGCTTAAGGGAAAACTCCTGGTAGTCAACTCAATGGAGAACCGAAACATGTAAGCTGATACCTGAGGATCTTGCTTTTTCGGCGGGGGCTTGGCTTTGTGCATGAGGAGAGGTTGCTGCCTGTTTTCTTGCTGCGTGTCGAGGGGCGAAGGTCGGTCGGCAGATGGCGGCATCAGCTCTTGAAAAAAGTTGCTGGAAACGAAAGGTTGCGACTGCGAAGGCGCGCCTGGCTGGGCCCAGCTGTGCGGACTGCTCCCGCCGGCTTCGCTGCTATTTCGCAAGTGAGCACCGACTGTGTGTGTGTGTGTGTGTGTGTGTGTGTGTGTGTGTGTGTGTGTGTGTGTGTGTGTGTGTGTGTGTGTGTGTGTGTGTGTGTGTGTGTGTGTGTGTGTGTGTGTGTGTGTGTGTGTGTGTGTGTGTGTGTGTGTGTGTGTGTGTGTGTGTGTGTGTGTGTGTGTGTGTGTGTGTGTGTGTGTGTGTGTGTGTGTGCCGCTCGTGCCGCGGGGCCTGTTTATTTTTGCGATAAAAGCACACCGACAGAATTGACCGGCTGGCTATGCTGCCCATTGCCCACGGGAGACCGCACGTACTTCTGCTGTGAGGGGAAAGATCCGAAGCTGCCGTTAGCATCGCTGTACGCGGCTTCTTCGAGACTCACAAGGTCAGGCGGGTGCTGGAGGGATGCGGCAGGGGCGCGTCGCTGGTTGTTGACGGTGGAAGAAGGTCCGTGGTTATGCGGGTGCGCATGGTGATGCGAGAAGAAAGCCTCATGTGCGTCCAAGGCCAGTGACCCGTGGTCAAAAGGTCGGCCGGAGACCTGGAATGGCTGATTAAAGCCTTCGACTGTCGACGTAATTGAACGCTGTTCCATGCGAGTGGCCCACTCTGTCAACAGCGAGGCGGCCCCACGACTCTCGACGCCAGCACTCTCCGCACCCTTACTCTCTGTACCGGTGGCTTGATTGCCAACCGGCTTCATTCCAGCGTCGGCCCGAGGCGGTGCAAAGTCTGGTTGTGTGTCGTTCGCGTCGCTGGCGAATTGGCTCGAAAAGCCGTGCACGTCGCCTTCACCCAACGCGATGAGCCCTGGCGGCGGTACCGGCGGTTCTTCTCTTTTGTCCGGTACAATCCGCTCCAAGGTCTCGACGAGGGCCTGGACTCGGATACCGGTGCCTTGTTGCCCTTCACTGATGGTGACCGTCGTGTCCCCGCCCGAACTCGCGTCGGGGACGCTGGGTCGGGAGTCGTTGTGGTCGGCCAAAAGATGCAGCGTTTGGCAGTCGTTTGCGAAGGGTGCGGCTTCAGCTTCAGTCGATGGCGAAAGAGTCGACAGCTCAACGCGTCGGAGAGGAGGTGGAGGCCGTGTGACCAGAGCTATCGGGGACTGCTTAGGATTGTCGGTGTTCGACTGCTGATCTTCTTGTTGTTGGTGTGGCGGTTGTGGTTGTGGCTGGGGCTGTGGTGGTTGTGGAAGAGATTGCTGCTGCCGCGGGTGTAGTTGCGGTTGAAGCTGTGGTTGTGATCGCTGCAGATGATGTTGTGGTTGGTGTTGGGATGGCTGCTGCTGCTGCTGAGGCTTTTGCGGTTGTTGGTGTTGCAGTTGATGCTGTGGCTGTGGCTGTTGGAGGTCTTGCTGTTGTCGTGGTGCTGGCGGTGGGGGAGGCATAGCCGGATCACTTACTGCTGCATCCTGTGCGGGGACCTCGCGAGACAAGACGACCGGGGCTGTACTGCTACTTGGCGAAGCGTAGTCGGTGGTACTCTGAGGTCGGGGTTTTACTTTCCCAATCTCAGAACCACCCGAGTGAACTGTCGCAACAGGAGCCGCAGCAGTCTGTCGCCCCGCAGAGTGAGCCGCTGAAGAGGAGAGGATACGGGTGTACTGCTTCGGCTCCACTGGCGATTTCCGGTCGCTCGGTTCGCCGCTGACGCCTGCAGGCTCTCTGGTGTTGCTGTTGGAGGGTACGCAAGGGCTGCCCACAGGGTCCGTAGACCGTCGGATTTTGCGCGTTGTCGTTGTTGGTGGTGTCGCTGTTGTCGCTGCCGGTGTTGTCGCTGTTGCTGGCATTCCCGTTGCCGGAAGCGCCTGCATAGTGCCAACAGGCCCCTCTGGAGCTTCAGAAGCCTGTGGAGGGCCCACGCGCACCTTCTGCGCTGGCTTTTGACTCTGCGGAAAAGTCGGGCTCTCATTTGCAGGCTGCTTCGGATCCAGCGGTGCCTGTTGTTGCTTCGTTGCAGTTGCTGGTGTCGGGAAAGCTGCGGGCGATGATAGCTCGGCACTGATTTGCCGTCGCAGTAGTGTCGACCCCTTGTCGCCGCTAACACGCTGCGCCCACGTTTTCGGGCCGCCGCCACCAGCACCAGCGCCTGTGGCACCCCCATTCGGCTGGCTTGCCGGTGTCCCTTTCGCAGCCCCCTGTTCTGAAGTGTGAGTGGCTGCTCTGCCGCTTGCTGTAGGCGGCTGTCCTTTCCCTTCTCGCTTGTCGCTGGCTGCTTGTGTTTGCCTCTGGGGTTGCTCCTGCGGTCTCCCGGAGGAGGACGGAGCCTTGGCCGATGACCCTTTTGCGTCTTTGTCTCCGCGTTTGTCCCTCTTTCGTTCGCCACTCCTAGTTTGGTTTTTTGCGCTGCCGGTCGTGTCGTCGCTGGCACGGGTTTGCAGCTCTTTCGGCTGCTGGGGGGTTGCAGTGCCCCCTGTGCCTTGCTTCTTCGTTTTTGGGGGCTGCTTCTCGTCGTTCGGCTTTGCGCGACCACCGTTGGTAGCTTGCTGCGGTTGGCTGAGTGGTTTCTTGTCGGCGGGGGGCCTTGCGTCTTTTTTCGTCTGGTTCGCAACGGCTGCTGGTGTAGCTGTCTTCGCTGCAGATCGATCATGCTTTTGCTGTGTCGAAGGGTCGCTAGTAGACGCCTTCTTCCCCCGTTTCGTAGTTGGCACGGTAGCAGGCGAAGCGCAAAGGTCTGGAGGCGGCGCGGCGGGAGGAGACTGTTTGGTGGAAATGCTGTTGCTGCTGTTGTTGTGGCTGTTCGACAGCTTGTCGGCTGACGCTTCATTGTGATGCTGCTTCGACGAGGAAGCGGCGGAAGAAGGTGAGTCGCCTGCTTGCGGTTGTTGCTGCTGCGCCTTTGACTTTTTCGAACCGCTTCCTTGAGTTTTTACGGAAGGAGTGTGCCCCGTGTCCACAGCGCTTGCTTGGATACTGCTCCCGTTATCGGTTGGAGCCCCTCCGTTGACGGGTAGCTTGGTGGGGGGTTTGGTGCCGCCAGAGCTTGCAGGGTTGCCCGCCTGAGAGGCCGGCTGACCGTTGTTGTTGGACTGGGACGATGTCAGCTGCGCACCGGCGGCTCCTGCAGAAGGGTGGTCGTCTCTTTTTTTCTTTTTCTTTCCAGTCGACAACAGCGCGGAGAACATGTTGTTGTTGGGCCCGGCATCGTTCTCGTCACTGGAGGACCCCCCTCCAGACAGCACGATGTCACCTTGCACCCCGCCAGCTTGCACCTGCTGCTGCTGCTGGCCGGACGCCTTCCCCCGATCTCTTCTTTTCGTCGAGCTTTCGAGCTCTGCCTCCTCGACGAGACTTTTTTCATCGCATTTTGCGTCTGCGAACTTAACCGTGCCACCATTCGGTAGCGCCGCCTGCACTTTTACGCCTTTCTTATTCTTTTTTCCTGTCGGTGCCGCCACGGCCGGATTCCGCTTCGCAGCGCTCGGGTTGAGGCCCTCCTCTTCGTTTTCCAACTCTTCCAATTTTGCCTCTGTCAAGGCATGGTACAAATCCTTAGCTACCTTCGCATTCACACGCACTGACTTCAGCTGCTCGAGCGCCTTTCCATAGATGCAGTCGGGTCGAACGCCATCCTTGCAGAGTGTCAGGAAAGCGGTCAGTGTGCAAGCCTGGACGTGCGGGTTTTTCGAATGAAGTTGTGTTGACAGCAGCTTCAATGCTTCCCGATGGCCCGCGTTGGCGGCCGGGTCGATGAGACGACCGAGTTTTGAGATGTGCAGGACAGCGAGGGCCGCCGCTTCTTTTTCGACTTGGTCGGCTCCAGTCTTCGCGATCAGCGCACAGAGCGACTCGAAGACAGGTTGCTTTAGCATCGCTTTCCGGCCGGACTCGTGCTGTGCGATGGCAGCAAGGCCTGCGCACATGACGCTGGCAGGTCGGAGTTCGGTGCCTTCGAGTGTGCCCCGCACGACCGAGAGGAGGTGTTTTACAATGACGCCAAGGTGAGGCGCCACGGAGCGGTGCAACTTCGTGCCCTCCTTCACTTCCGGTCCGTCTACGATGTACGGGGAACAGAGGTACGTTATGCCGCGGGCGGCGGCCACGGAAGCGTCTTCGTTTTTTGATTTCAGATGGGTGACCAACAGGCGTCCAATGTCCTTTTTAAGAATATCGTCGCCGGAGAGCGTGCGCTGGTGAATCAGCTGGATGAGAAGGATTACCGCAGCGGTTGGTGCTTCCTCTTGTCGGGCGAGTGAAAGCGTGGTTTCGACGAGGGAGTCGGTTAGCCTCGAGGCTCGGTCGAATGAAATGAGTTTGACGTGGAGAAGCGCTTGCAGGATTGTACATGCATTGATGACAACCTCGCGGACGTGTTTGTATGATAGCATGGCCACCAACCGTCGGACGTCGTCTTCTGTTAGTACGATGTGAGTCGCCTCGTCTGACCCTGCCAGAATGGCCAGCACTGTGCTCAGCACCTTTTGCGACTGCAAGGAAAGAGAGTTGCTGGCGCGGACCTCTCGTTTCCGCGTCTTTCCGATCCGAGATGACGGTTCGAGTTTCGCATGCAGGTCTGCAACGACTTTAACGATTTCACTGAAGTATCTTTCAGACGTCAGCCGCCGGCAGTCCGACAGAGCAATGTGCGGATCCGCGTGGTCAACAACCAGATTGTGCAAGATATGCGATGCAGTCAGCAGCACGTCTACGGTGCGCTTGTGCATTAAATGCACACAGTACTGTACCACATTGCACTTAAAACATTCAGCGCAGGCAGAACCAAGTTGGGTGATGTGCTGCAGGGATAGCAGAGCGGAGTGAAGCACTTTCGTGTTCTCCGTCTTCAAGACGGATAGTATCGCCGGTAAGCCGCCTGTTTGATACACGTCTACATAGTTTGAGGTCGCGACTACATGCAGCATCTCGGTGGACAAAAATTTGACGGTCTCGTCTTCTTCGTCGTTTTGAATGTCTTCGATGATGGTGGGTAGCGCGTCTTCGTCCTCGAGGATGCTCTCGATCACATGTTGAGACGATCCTCTCGCGCAGATTTCGAGGAGGCCCTTCAAAGCAGTGGATCGGTCGTCGATCGTTGCTTCCACGTCTGAGATGGACCCGAGGTAGCCCTGAATCAAGCGTTTGTCTTCTGTTCGACGGTCGTCCAAGCGCATATCGGCAAAAGCTTTGAGCGGATCGCTCACGTTTTGCACGAAGATGCTGAACGGGTGAAACGGGGTGATGAAGGGCGCAGCTGTGAACATGAAAGATGGAATGGCCATGTCACCCAGGTCATCATCATCCCATGCTTCTACCATGTCGTCGAGGCCGTCGCCGAGACGATCGTACTCTTCCTTTTTGATGGGATCGCTCAGGATTTGATACGCGTTGTGCGCCCGTCGAAGGGCATCAGCATCACGGTCGCCCGAGTCGTTGAGTTTGTCGGGGGCATGGTTGCGCTGGCTGAGCTTCCGATACGCTTTCTTGACGTCCTCATGGCTCGACTGTGCGGGCAACCCCAGTACAGAGTACAGGGCATAGCGCCCACACCCGCGCGCTTTTCCTCGTTCGTCAATCTTCAGTCCGTTCGGCGTTTCCGGCGGACCTCCACTCTGCTGTCGCTTCGTAGGACTCCCCGTCCTTACCTTTTCTTTGCAGCAAGAATCTATTCGCTTTGTCTTCTTTGTCTTGTGCACGCGTGCTTTCTTGTCTTCTGTTGTAACACGGGTGAGTTCTCCGAACCCGCCCTTGTATCCAACCTTTTGTTGCGCCGGTGGTTGTTGGGTAGTGTTTCGGTGGTTTTTTTTTTTTTTTGTTTGTTTGGAAATCGGCTCTTCTTCTGCTCCTCTATTTCTTTGACTTTGCTGGCAGTGTAGGAGTGTGGTGGTTGTAAATTCTTGACGAACGTGCACGATTCTGACTCTGTTACGCACGTTGCAACCCTAACGCCTCTCTCACGTAATAAGTGCAAGCTGATGAATTGCGCCTACGAGGCAATCCTCTTTCAAGGAGAAAATTTGCTCTCGTCGATCCTCGCGACGCGAGTCGTTGTCAAAATATTTCCCATCCTCTTCAAGATAGGTAGCCGGAAGGCCCTCAAACTCGTTTAAAGCGTCCGTGTGGTGCGCGTGCAACCTAGGACACTTAGGAGCATTACTATCACATTTTCCCGGCCCTCTATTCACAGACTCGCTCTATTTATATTGGCTCGCTCTTCCGCACGCCCATAAGTCACGCGAAGCCCCCTGAGGAAGTAGTGCACGTCTCGAGTATGCAGTATGCAGCTGCCGATGCCAAAAGGCACTCCCTAGTCTATCAAAGGCAATGTCTTTGCAATGAGTGCAAGGGCGTCAGCCCCTGGAACTCTCGCCCTTTCAGTGCGACGAATGCAAAAGAACGAACTATGAAAGCAACAAGTAACTGAGAGATGGCCGGACGGACGTCCACGAGCCAGAGCGGCGCAAAAACCGTTCGGTCTACGTGTGGTGTGAAGTAAAGGGCATCCTCGTAGCAACACGAGGGACAACATCCATTTCTTTCTTTTCCGTACGTCGAATAGCCGACACGAAGAACAACACAACTTTTGCTACTGTATCACCCGTGCGCCTTAGCGTCACCCTGAGGCAAAAAGCGAGGTGGTTCACTCATGCACGGTAGACGAGGCCTCGGCAGCCTGCAGCCTCGAGAGAACCACGTGCCGCGCGTACCTGATCCAGCATTGACATTTAACCGAGGTAAACGGCTACTGGTGTCCTAAGGTCGCTCCTTCCGACACTCTTCTTTCCTGCAGTAGACAAACGGGAGCTTCGGCTGGCTGCACAGCGGGCACGTGTAGAACACGTGCTTCTTCTTCATGGTCGACCACACAGCATCACCTTCCCGCCGCAATCGAACGCGGTTCGGCGTGTTGTTCGTCGTCTTCTGTCCAGTTCGCGTGTTCCATCTGTGCGGCGGATTTTCAATGTATACATGTTACCCCCGGCGGGGGATGACAAAAAACGACGTAGGTTCCGGGATCAGCCAGGAAATTAGGTCATGGTGCTTCACGGGGGCCACGGAGGGGATGTCCACCAGGAATGGAGTCCTGGCCACGGGCGTATATAGACGGGCACCGAAGCCAACACCAAGGAAGTAGCTTGCAGACGCGGGAGGGCACAGACGAACAAGTAAAAAAGAGGGTCTTGCGTGTTCCGGCAGCAAATCAGCAGCGGGAGGCAAAGACGGGCAATGGAAATGGTTGATGGGCAAGGAAACGGGCAACGCGAGTACTAACTCTTGACGTTGAAGCTGGAAAGCAGACAAAGAACAAACGCACGGGTCCACCATTTTTCGCTGTCAGCTTCGGAGTCCAGGCACACTTTCGGAGTTGCCCAAGCGACCTTGCACGTCCTCGTTCAGTCGAATTGGGGAAGGATGGCGGGGGTCATACCGCGCCTTCGCTTGTTGTCGCTAATGACACTCATCTGCGCGAAGTGGAAATCTACCCTCAACTCAGCAAACGAAGTGGAAGAGAGACAGAGCGCGCTTGGTGCCTCTGCCGGACCGGCTTCATCAGCAGCGCATCGACGGTTGTTGCCACTGCACAAACAACAAACAACACGTGCCTTTTGTGGCAGTTGCTGCATTTACTCTGGATTTCAACGGGGATTCACAGGCTACCCCTGGGAAACCCTGTGATCGTCTGTTACAAAACTCCAGAGGGTTCCAAGTGAGGAAACAAAAAAACTAGCTGAAATGGAAGCGCGCACCATCTTCAAGCAGCTCCGAGTCGACTTCGAGCTCATCCGAAGCCGAGTCGCCTGCAATACACTGCAGCTATCAGGCGCAACATGTTGCCTGATGCCAGCAAGGTCGTGTACGAGAAGGCATTCGACGATGTCATCACCACTGCCCGCATTTCTGGGGTGATTAGTCCAGGGTGCACGGCGGTTTCTACCGGATCTGCCGGACAATAGTACAGGGGTCTTCTTCATCATTACTGCAACGATACGGATAAAGCCGCGGACTGGACTACACTGTCTTGGGCTTCTGAAACTGCGCTTGTGAGAGACTGGTGCGCGTGGAAGGAGTTGGAGAAGCGACGTCCGGATTTCGGTGGCATGTCAGCAGGACGGAGGATCAATAGGCTCTGGACAGCGGCTCAGGACATTTGAGAGACGCGGGGGTTTTTGCCGGCACGATGCTGCCGTGGCGCTGCGGGACGTGGCGTGCACCGGGACCCCCAGTGCGAAGAGGTAGCGCGCTGCGACTGTGACGACGCTGCCTGACCCAGTGCATCCTGCCGAAGACTTTCGAAGAGGTGAAGGTGGAGTTGCTGCAAAAGATGTTCACCAATAGGCCTGAAGCGAGCTGGACGGAGACCGACACTCCGGGGAATGTCAGCACCTGCCAAGAAGGGGCAGAAGCTGACAGTTCACGGAGGCGACCCGAGGCGGATTCCGGACTCCCGTCTTGGAGGGAAACCAGCACGTGGGTCCGCTGTACGGCAAGCCGAAAAAGGTTGAAGCTGAACGGGTTGCTCCAGCCATCCATAGAAGGGGGACGTGGACGGGGGATGTGCACACATACATGAAGCACTGCATGACGACGTGCTCCTGCAGGTTTGTGACGGCGTGCCGAAAGAACTCGCATGACAAGTGCCTGGTTCGCGAGCTGCTGACTGCATGCGGAAGGCGTGCGGTGCCGAAGAGCCAAGCAGTGCTGCAAGCGGAGGCTGTCGGCCAAAAGACGAGCGTGTGTGCCTAGCTATGGCCGCAGGGCCCACAACAAACGGACCGGACGCGCGTCGGGACAAGCGAGTCGACCACGGATCCACCGAACGGAGGACGTGCGCCGGGGGCGGACAGCGCATGCCCTCCGCGAAAGCACGGACGCGACGACGAGCAAGCAGGTGAAAACGCCTACAAGAACCGCGAAAGGGGAGTGCACACCAACGGTGAACAGCCCGCGACCCAACCGAAGCGTGCCGCGAAGACGAGCGGGTTTGCGGGTTTGCGGGGGTTTCTGCAGCAAATTCCGACCTGTAGTGCACTTGCACAACGGAAACCCCCAGGAATGCCACACACAATGATATTGAGGTCGTATATTGAGAGAGAGAGAGTTTGAATAGAGTATCTATTTGGTATCGGAAAGTAGGTGCGAGATCAGGCAAACCTTGTGCGCTAGCTTCGTTTAACCGTGAATCTAATAATCAGGGCTTACCCCACATTCTCGCTTTCATTTTATTTCCATTCTCCCCAAGTATTAATGCCGATCCGCAAAGATAGCCGCACGCGCCGGGCCGCGCTGAAGCGTCGACGGGTGATGGATCCTGACTGGGCGGCTGCTGAGGAAGCGGCGGACGGGGCCACGCGGGAGTGGCGCATGTGGAACCCGTGCGAGCCCGGGGAGACGATGCACGCCACTCCTCTTGCGGGAAAGGAAGGAAGGACCGGTCGCTGCTGAGGACCGGCTTGGAACGGTCGCCTGGGGGCTGGTCCCCCCCAGCCGACTCCGAACTTGAAGGACCTGGCGGGAGCATGACGACTGCTCTGCTCTCGTCGCCTGCTGACGATGGCGGAAAGCAGGAAGACCCGGGAAGCGCACCGACCAATTCTCCCGGGCACCACCCAGCTCGCCCCTCCTTCTGCGACAGTCGTTTCCCAACGCGACAGAAACCCTTGCCCGACGCCGGCTTTTTGCCTCGGCAGGTCAGGGGGTTGAAGTCGCGAAGGTCGAGACTGCTCAGGGGGAGGCAGCTTTTCCTGCGGCTCCACCCCCACTTCTACGACCCCCCGACCGCAGTTCCCCTCGGCTACCTGCCACCGGAGACGAGGGGCCTCACTCCGGGAATCGGTGCCCCGAGATCGACGAGGCCGCTCGACGTCACGGCTGTGCCGCCGATCGATCTCCGCGGCCTCCGGAGCCTAGCTGGCCCCGGGGCCCGCTTGCACGGCCTGCTCGACCTCCTGACGGACGGACACTCCTTCCGTCGGAAGTTGTTGGAAGTGCCTGTCCTGCCGGGTCGGAAGAGCGACGCATTTGCCCGGCATGCGGTGACGCTGGAAGGTGTCGGGTTTGTGGAGCGGGTTCCTCGGTCGCAGCCGCTGAAGTGCGTCCTGCCGGCATTCGCCGTCGAGAAGGGCGAGCAGCACTCGCGCGCCATCGTCGACGGCCGCCCGCTGAACGAGCTGATGGAGCCCCCGCCGAAGTTCAGCCTCTTGCGTGTCGACGAGGTCATCAAGAAGATGATGTCGAAGTCACACGCAGTCGTAGTTGACCTGAAGTCCTACTTTTTCCAATTCCCAGTAGGACGGTCGACGTCGGCATTCTTCGGGCTTCGAACGAAGAGGCCGGACGGGGGCGTGGCCCTGTATCGGTGGCGCCGTCTGACGATGGGCTGGTCGTACTCGCCGGTGATTGCGCAGGACTCCGCACTCGTCGTCACGGAGCCTGCGAAGGACGACAGGGTCGTCTGGTACGACGACTGGGCCCTCGTCGGTGACTGTCCGGACGCGCTTCGCGCAGTGCGCGACCGAGTCCTGCGACGCGCCCGCCAGGTGCGCATGACGGTCAACGACGAGAAGTCCGTCCTCGAGCCCAGCTCGACGCCGGTTGTCTTGGGGGTCGAGTTTGACCTCGCGGCGAAGAGGTACCGACTGAAGCAGGAGTGGGCGAGGAAGGCGCACCTCCTCTTTTGCTCGGTCGGTTCGATGCAGATGACTTTGCGTGGCGTTTGGAAGGTCGTCGGAACCGCCATTTGGGCATGGACGGTGTGGGGCACGCCACTCTGCAGAGTGAGCCCGGTGCTTGCCTGGATGGGGACCCTGGCGCACCAAGTCCTGACCGGTTCCCTGGGCTGGGAGTCGCTGGTCCGCGTGAGCGACGACGTTCTTCCGTTCCTGGCGGGGGTGAGGCGGCGCCTGTCGGGCAATCGATGGGTCGTTTTCGACTCGAAGCAGCGGGACACCCTCGTGGAGGCGTGGTCCGACGCCAGCATGCAGGGATGGGCCTGGCTAGTGGGTTCCATGGCGATGTGGGGCCCATGGAGGGATGCACCGCAGCACATCTTCTTCGCCGAGCTTACGGCGGCCAAGTTTGCGGTTGCGTATGCGGCTTCGCGGTCTCCGCTGTCGACAATCAGAATATTTGTCGACAACTTGCCCGCCGTCAACTGCCTGAAGAACTGGAAGTCGAAGACCGAGCTCGGGAACCTCATCCTGTGCCAGGTGCGCGACGTCTTGGAGGAACACCAGTGTATCCTCGAGACTGTATGGGTCCCGACTGCTGAACAACTGGCAGACGTCTGGACACGGGATCCATACAGGCGGGGTATCCGGCCGCCCCGGACCCCGTTCTGTGTTGCATGAGGTTCCTTACCTCGAAAGTTTTGTATTTGCGCTCCTGATAGCGCTGTTTTCTTTTTGCGAGACCCGGAGGCAGCGGGATCTCAGCTCATTGAGTTTCACGTCCAGGGATTTTTATTCCACATTCTCGCTTTCATTTCACCAACCCTGCGACCTTTATTATTTCACCGTTTCTGCCAGCGCGACCTTTTCCGAGTTTGAATAGAGTATCTATTTGGTATCGGAAAGTAGGTGCGAGATCAGGCAAACCTTGTGCGCTAGCTTCGTTTAACCGTGAATCTAATAATCAGGGCTTACCCCACATTCTCGCTTTCATTTCACCAACCCTGCGACCTTTATTATTTCACCGTTTCTGCCAGCGCGACCTTTTCCGAGAGAGAGAGAGAGAGAGAGAGAGAGAGAGAGAGAGAGAGAGACGAAAAACAAGTCAAAGGGTGTGGGCCTCCACCGTCAGGTGGGCCCCACCGTCAGGTGGGCAGGCTAGTTCGGGGTGGCTCCCTGGGAGGGACAGGGGCGGGGTAGTCACGCCTTAGCAGTCCCAGGGCCTCTCCCCACCCACCTGTATGTGTTCTCGTGGTCACCGCTACCGCGTTGACCTTTCCGAGAGAGAGAGAGAGAGAGAGAGAGAGAGAGAGAGAGAGAGAGAGAGAGAGAGAGAGAGAGAGAGAGAAGAGGAGAGAGAGAGAGAGAGAGAGAGAGAGAGAGAGAGAGAGAGAGAGAGAGAGAGAGAGAGAGAGAGAGAGAGAGGGATCAAGAACTTCGTGAACGAAGTGAGTGAAGTTCTGGACGAACTTATACCGAAGGGCGGACTTGGCGTGCGGGGGGGTGAACCTGTTGGTCAAGTACGAAAAACACAAAGACCGCAGGAGCACACAGCAACTCCCCTCCCGACCGATCGCAAACATGGCGGAAGAGTGCCCGCACTGTGGGGGCTCGTTCGACCCGAAAGGGTTGGCCACCCACAAGAAGGCCTGCGGGCAGAGGGCGCTGGCGGCGCTACAAGCGACCGCCTCGGCGAGCAGCTCGAGGGCGGGCACCCCGGTGCAGTCGCCGCTGGCACTGCCGGGCAGTGTGCAAGGGAAGAGGAGAAGGGCAGACGGGGAGGAAGGCGAGCCGCAGGAGGCGGTAAGGGATCTGGAGGAGAAGACGGCCCAGACCTTTGGGCAGGCGTCGCAGAAGGTCGCAGAGCATGATGTGCGGCTGCAGATGATGGAGGCGGGGAACGCGGAGATGAAGCAGATGCTCAGCAGTTTGATGGGTATGGTGACGGGGCTGTCGGCAGGCGGGATGCCGCAGAGGAGTCGCGCGTTGGGGTTCGCGGACCTCGGGGAGGGGGCGAGATGGCCGGGGATTTTTCCAGGACCAACGCGCATGGAAGTGCTCAGGGTTTTTGAAGCCCGGTTCGAGCGGGTGCTCTGCACGGGGGCGAGACCAGGGGCCCGGGAGCAGGCGAAAGGGCAGCTGGCGAACCTCGAGACGGGGTTCGATTATTTTTCGGACCCGGAGAGGCCGGTGGGGGGGTCTTTTGGAGATGTGCACATGGTCGCAGTGGTGGACAGGGCGATTGCGCGGTTGGTGGCGCTCCAGTTCGGGGAGGAGACGGGGGTAAAAGGAGGGCATGCGGGCATGTTCGAGAAGGCATTGGAAGAACAGGACCTGCCCGGGCCGCTGGCGGAGGCGTGGAAGGAGGCCGAAAGGCAGCGGGCGAGGAGCAAGGGGACAAAATCGCAGAGCTCGGGGCAATGGAACAGGAGCACGTACGTGCAGCCGGTAACCGGGGGGAAGATTGGGTACCCGACGGGGGGGTTTCGTCAGGGTGGAACGGGGTTCCAGACGGGGGGTTTTCGCCAGGGCGGAACGGGGAAAGGAAAGAAGTGACAATTGGGGGGAACTCGGGACGGGGGCAGGTAACTGCAGCCTTTCAGGCGGGAATAAGGAAAATGGAAAGGGTACTGGGGACAATGGCGGCACCGGCAGGTGCGGCGGGGGGCGTTCGATCTCCCAACGGGGAAAGAGGGAGAATGGGGTACAGGGGTACGGGGTCGCGAGGGGACAGCGAGCGGGGTTTTGGGGTACGGGAAACAACAGGGGTGAACGCGGCGGTGTCAGAGAGACTCAGGTTAGACGGGCGCCATTCGGGATTGGCGGGGATTCAGGCAAGAGAAAGGGCCTACGGGAGGCTGATGGAGGCTTTGGCGGAGCTTGGCCTGGGGGCAAAGGGGAACGGCATCGTCACGAGGCAACAGCGAGAGTACCTCGAGGCAGTGCAGGCGCGCGCAGTAGCGGCGACCACGATGGTCAGGTGGGCGCAACGGTTGGAAAAGCTGGTCGGGGTGAAGAAGAGGTTTCCTGGGGCGGGATTGCACGACTGGGTCGGGGTGTACCTGGCAGAATCAGCAGGGGTGAGGCCCTCGACGCAGAGGGACTACGCCCTGTGCCTTCGGTCGGTGTTCCAGAGATGGGCGCCGCACGTGCGGCTGGGAATCTTGGAGGCGCACGTAGCGGGTCTGACGGCGTTGGGAGCCGATGTGCCAACAAGGCAGGCTGCGCCAGTGGAACCGAAGCACTGGGAACTGTTGCGGAGGGCGCTGAGTCCAGAGCAGATGGCGTTTTGCTGCGTTCAGCACTTGTTGGGGCTTCGCTGGGAGGGCGTGTCGCGGCTGGAAGATCTGAAGGTTGTGCAGAGAGAAGCGGACGTGCTCAAGCTGACGTTGGTGCAGAGGGAGTCGAAGACGGAGAACCGGCCCACAAGACGAAACGTGTGCTTGAGGGGCGTGTTTCGGCAGGACGTGGAAAGGTTTGTCGCCGGAAGGTCGAGCATCGACGGGCCGGTGTTCAACGTCGCGTACAAGCCCCTGCTCGCGCGGCTGAAGCAAGTGGGTGTGACAACCCACGCGTTCAAGCGGGGGTACGCCCATGCGATCGACGACATGGGAGTGGACGATGCGAGGCTGCAGCGGCTCACGGGACATCGACAGTTCAAGAACGTCGAGACGTACCTCGGGCTGGAACGAGCAGCAGAGCGACGAGAAAGAGGGGCAGGCGTGGAGGACGTCGTACGGCGGCTGCAGGATGTGCAATAGGGGATGACGCCAAGGCGCGCGGGCGCCCGGGATCGCCTAGAAAGTCTAGAAGCGGTACGGGTATGCGCAGCGCCAGGAGGCGGGGTCGAAGGTCGAAGTGGAGGATGGTGCTCAGGATCGTGGCAGATTCTGGGTACCCGTATACGGATTTGGCACCCTACCCTGGAGAGGTGGGGGGCGGTGGATCAGATGGTCCCATGGACGAGATTGTGGCCGCGACGGTGGACATGGCGAAGGTGGAGAGCTGGCAGGCGGGGACGGAGGTGTCAGACGTGCGAAGGGTTTTGGGCAGAGAGGGTTTCGAAGAGATGTTGACGGACGAACGAAGGTTGAGGAGGTTGCCGGGCCCGAAGTCGACGCTGACAGCAGAACAGGTCCGGCAGCTCGAGGAAATGGGGGTCATCAGGGCGAGGCGGCGAACGGAGAACGCGGTCAGGCACGTATGCAAGGCATTTACAGTGCCGAAGCCAAACGGCAAGAACCGCCTGATCGTCGATGCGTCGGTGTATGGCGAAGCGATGCAGGAGCCGCCGCAGGTGAAGCTGCCGGCGGTCAAGGACGTGAAAGAGGCAGTTGCCAAGAACGCGTACGTTGCGCAGTTGGACGGCCGCAGTTGGTTTTTCCAGATTGCAGCGCCTCAGCTGCAAGACTACTTCGTCATCAGGACGGTGGTGGGAGTGTTCCAGCTCGTCGTTCTAGCAATGGGGTGGGCGTGGAGCGTGTATGTGGCGCAAACGACAGCGAGTGTCATCATGACACAGGCGATGAAGGCCTTTGTTGGGCAAGCGTCAGGAATGGTTTACATCGACAATTTCCTGATTTTCGGGGCGGATGCGCGGACGGTGACGAATGCCGTTGCGGTACTGAAGCGGAAGGCAGGGGAATGCAGGGCGGTCTTTAAGGAGGAAGATCACCAACCTGCGGAGCAAACGGACGTGTTGGGCATGCGTGTCGATTTAGCGGCGAAGACAGTGTGTCTGGTGAGAGGGTTCATCGGAAAATTGGCAGTGTTCTGGCGGGTGTACAAGGCGGACCCGGCAACGCAGACGTTGAAGACGACCTGGAAGCTGCTCGGAGCGTTGTTCTGGGCGATGAGGGTGTTGAACGTGCCGCAGTACGACTACCCGTCGCTGAAGCAGTTCGTGTCACGCAGGGCGAGAGAGCTCGCCGCTCAGAAGAGGGGATGGACGCACCGGACAGTGTGGTGGAGACGGGCGTGGTTGGATGTCGTGAAACTGGTGCAGCACGTTTTGGCGAATGAGCCGGTGTCGGTTCTTCGACCACCGAGCGACTGGATCGACACGGTGTGGGCGGACGCATCGAAGACCGGAGGGGGTTACGTGTTGCAAGAGACGGGCGAAGTGAAGGGATGGAAGTGGACGCCGGAGCAGCAACGGCAACCGATACACGTGCTGGAAGCGTGGGCCACGCTAAGGTCCGTCCGCAGGTGGATGGCGACAAGGGAAGGAAGCGCCGGTGTTCTGCTCAAGACGGATAACGCTTTGGTGTATTATGCGCTGACGACGACGAAGGCGACAGGGTACGTGTTCTCGCAGGCCATAGCAGCGATTGTGACCGAGCTGCGGGGTGTGGACTGGTCGGTTGAGTGGGTGCCAACCGACACCAACCTAGCTGACGCTCCGAGCAGAATCTTTTCGTGACCGTTACGAGTGTTGCCAACGGCACCCCCAAGAGGGCCCCGGGTGCAACTCCCCTCCCGAAAAACTTTACTGTTCGGGCGGTTTTATTTTGCAGACTCATGTTCTTTATGCGGCATGGTATCGGGATTTGTATCTTTCGTGGCACAAGTCGTGCAGTTTAGTGGTCTAGCTTGGTTTGCCGTTTATCTTTCTTGTTAGCAAGCACACGAGTGCGAGGTTTGAGGGCAGCAACGCGGCCGGTCCGAAATAAGCCCGAGGTAGGCGAAAAAAGCGTGCGGACGGCGTTGACAGAAACCCGTTGGTGCATTGGCAGTGACCTCACGTGGTTGGACGTTTGGTCTTGCCAACGACGGACCTTTTCTAAAATAGCGTTTCAGCCAGCAACGATGTAATCAGCGGTGCAGCGTGGCGTTGTGAGATCGCAAACACTGACAACAACTGAGAGGTACACTGGGTGGTCGTCGTGCACAACAATGTTGTGTGAAGCAGTCGTTAAAACCCCCGCAATTCGTTTGTCGGCTCTTTCGTACAGGTCCCTAATTTCATCACCCCAATGGGAAAAACGCTATTCCGGCTGGGGACACCATGCATGGCTACTGCATCCCGAAACACGCATACGAATAATCGCTGGGCAAGTAGCAGGAGCACGGCTCTCTGCTATTGTTTAGCATCGCTGGGCCTCATTTTTTCATGGTGTCCTATCCTTGAGGGCCGTGAACAAAAAAAACGGGTCTGCGTGAGGAAAAAGATAGCTTCCCGACGGTAGTCGTGACCCTTTGCAGCCTATACAAGAATATTTCGTTGACTTGGAGTAAGGAACTGAAGCAGAGCTTTCCCATACTGCATGAGGCGAGACTGGCCTTCGGTCGTAAGGATCCTCCTCGCCAGCGGTCGAAGAAGGCCTTGCATCCTATTTGCACGCCGCAATCCCCCGGCCCCCTTGATTTCCTGCCTCTTTCCCCCAGACCTATCGTTTGTGTATCACTGGCAGTGCTTCTGCTGGAGGTGGAGTGGTGGAAGGAGGAAGAAGAAGCCTGTTCGCGTGTGCAGAAGAGAACCTTCCTGGTAAAACACGTTGACGGATGAGGTGTCAGCAGTCACCTACGCCTGTACGCATTTCGGGTTTCCAACTCAACCTACATCATACATGTTTGTTCCACCCACGGTTGCTTCCCCGTTTGTGAGTATTAAGAGAAAAGGGGGTCCATAGATTTTTGACTGATAGGACAGTTTCGAATCGAGTGGAAAATAGGACAAAAAAAGTAAGAAGACAGGAACGAGATGAAACAAGCACTGGGAGAGGGCAAAGACCGTGCTCCAGACACGGCGATTGCTCAGAAGCTCGCTTAGCTGGTGCTGACTTGTTTTAACTCTAGGCGCTCGGAATTTGAATTATTGCGGGGTCCCGAGGCAACCTTCCGTAAACCTTGCCGAAACGTCCTTTTTCCCCCATACTCGTCCTCGTTTGACCCGCTGGAGCGTCAAGGCTTTGAGCCCTGCGTGGGGGGCACTTTGTGTAGGAAATCGGTACTCTCTTCGGTAGCTGACTGTAGTACTCGAAAATGCGACACGGGCTAATGAGAGTAGAAGCAGGGGTTCCTGCTAACCCGGCGGTCTAGTTTCAGCTCCGACTTTCACGGACGGCTAGTTTCAGATTCCATATCTGACGGACAGAACGGATTTCAAAGAGTCCAAAATGGTCCACACCTCCATGTGAAGTGGTAATGTGCTGACCACTACGCCACAAAGGCTGAGTGTCGTCATATAAGCCAAAAGCTGAAAGCACGTTGTCCATGCAAGACAGAATTTGAAACTCCGTTGTTCTAGAGACACTTTGTCCTTCTTTAATTGGTCGTTGTGTCAGGACTTGTGGGTTGATTGGTCAGTCCTGACGCCTGAGCTCGGGTGCACCAGGCTGTGCCGCCCGTGTTTTCTTCAAGGGTCGCGAAGTTGGTGTAACAGAGCCGAAGCCCGTGCTGGAAGGTACAATTTGGGCTGTGAATCTTGTGCGAGTACTCAAGAACTTCGTTCTGTCGACTATGCGCGCTGGGTTTTGCTTGTCGATTCCCTTTTGTCAGGTTAGCCGAACGAGTGCGCCCTACCAAGCTCGTTAGTGGGGCTCGGGGCGGATGCACTGCGTGTTGAGTATGATAGACATTTTCTTATGGGTTCCCCAGAGCTGAGCGGTTCTGCCTTCAGGCAGTCCCTTGATGATTTGGGAAGCGGGTCCGAGTTCTTCCGTGGGTACGGGGAACTACACGTCCGGGAACTGCTGGTTCCTACTCCCTTTTAATTGTCCAGCGTTTGAACAAGTGCATAGGCAGCCGTTGGACTCGCTTCATTCCCAGTTTTTGCAGCTTTGTTCGGGGCATCCGGTGCCTCACAAATAACATTTAGGGACGGGTCGCAGATGCTGAATCAAAAACGGATGAGGGGAGTAGTGGTTGAAACATGGCTCTGCTTGTAGACAAGAAACACGCTTTGTCTGCTGCCCTTTGGTTTTGAAGAATGGTCGTCCGGATATCGATGACAACACGAATCACAATCGTTTGTGAAAAGCACCCTCTTCTTTCATCTAGATCGTTGCAGGAAAAGTATAACTATAATTCTCTTGGAAAGCAGCTACTGGCTATCGCCAAGATAAACGACCAAACCCAACGGACCTGTCGTGAAAACGAGCTACAAAATTGCTACGTTGGCAAGATCCGCCGTGACTGGATTGCGGAAGTGACTAGAGTAGCGAGTAGCTGCTGCAGCACACGCGTGGAATTCAGAGACTGTACTTCAACACCGGGGAGGGAGCCAAGGGCAGCGGGTAAAGAAGAGCAAGGATCCGAAAACAAACCAAAACAGACGATGGATGCCGAAACAAATAAGAAGAGAAACAGGAGAACAGGAAGAACAGGAAATGCTCGGACACTCACTGCTTGCGGCACAGGCCAGTGTACTTTCCGCCTGCACCTCTGGTCACACTGATGGCAATCAACGAATCAGGGGTTCATTGGCTCAACGGAGCCCTTCATTGGGGCGGCCGAAACTGTCCCGAGCTTTCTCCTCCAAAGTCGCCGCTTCAGAAAGAAGATGCAAAAGACCTCCGTCACTCCGTCACTCCGTCAATTCGCTAGCCCGCCAATGTGCGCGAGCAACTTCAGTAAGTAGCTTTCTCCTCTCCTTTTGTTTGTCTTTCGTTGGGGTGAGTGTAGTTCTGCTACGTCGAGCACCTGTCATTATTGGGGTAAGAAGAATCGAAGGCAGAGGTTTCTACTAAAACCCTCCCCGTCCTCAACGGCCCGACGAGCCTGCAGACGTCGTAGTCAGCAACATACGAAACGCATTTGATTATAGGTTTTTTGTTTTTGCGCCGATTCTGGGCACGAGCCTCTCTTGCTCTGAAGCATCTTGAAAACAGAAAAAGAGGGCTCGGTCTGGAAGGCGCATTGGCTGCACGACTTCCCTTCCCTGTAGGGAGGTGGCTTCGCGGAGGAAGCGGGTCTCGGCACACGCTCACTGCGAGCCTCCCGGGCCTTGGAGACTGCTGAGAGACATCGTACATGTTCGAATGTCATCGAAGACGAGCGCGGTAGACAAGGCATGATCCGATACCATCAAACGCGTTCACATTCACTAGGCACACTGACACGCACTCAGATTCACACTTCGACTGTCTGCAACGTGATCATCTTTACACTGAAACGGGCCAATAAGGGTGGGGGCAAGGGTGGCTGAAGTGACACAAAGTAGTGATTACAGACGCGTCCACCAGACCGCCACGTGAACCTTTCACCGTCCCGTCCGTTCCGGTTCTGCGGCACATGCTCGAGTCAAGTGACTTCACCTTCGTCTCCTTACGCAAAAGGGCTTCAGCCAGCAGTGTCGCTTTCAGGAATCGAACCCGACGCTTCTCGCACATCACGATAGTTGCACAACCTGCCTGCCCTAGGCTGCCTGAGACAGGCAAAAGGAAACACCGCAGCAGTCACGACTAATCACGCCGCTTTCAAATAGAGCCTGCGCTTTCGCAAAGAGGGTCAGTTGCCGTCCCTGATAGAACCAGTTGCCAGGGTTTGCTCGCACACAGGTTGGCTGAGGGAGCAAAGTGGCGCTCAAAAACGATACTTTCGCTCCTGCGCAGCCCAGTAGTCAAACTGCACAAGCGGAGTGCCGTTGTTAGTATGCGACGAGCCGCTTGGAGCGAGGCTCTGCGTCATGCGGTTGAGGGCTTCCAGATTCCGTGAATTCAGCTCGCACGGCCGCTGCTGCTGCCCCTCGCTCGGCTCTTCAGATAATACACTGAAGGATCCACCGGTGGTCTTCGTGGGCTGATGCTTGAAGTAAAAGACGGCAAGCCAACCCAGAACGCAAAACACCGCCGCTAGCAGTGTCGCGATCAAAAGAGCCGTCGGAAACACGCTTTCGGGAGGCATGTCGTACGAGTAAAACGTAGTCGATGGAGCCAGCGACGAAGGCTTCTCAGACGCATCGAGACAGTCATATAACCCCGCGTGCGCTTGCAGTACCTCCAAAGGCGGTCCATCTACCAATCCCGTCATGTTCCTATCCACCACCGGCTCAGGGACCGCCAGAGCTGGCCCAACAAGACACACAAAATACCATGCTGCTGTACTCGCCCCGCGGTTGCAGTTGTTCATGCCACAACCAATTGAATACGATTGTTTGGCAGCGAGGGGAGCAGTGCCATCCTCGATGGAGCCGCTTGCCCACCAAGGATTGACCGCGTCAAGTATAGAATAGTCGCCGCAAGCACCTGTGCACTTGTGCTGCAGGGCCACAACGCCGTCGGTGTAGTTGTATCCGGGTAGTTGCCCGGGAGAAAAATGTACATGAGTTGGCTCGAATGCAGGCGCACACTGCTGGCTTACGAGGTTCGTTGCGGCCACTTCCAAGTCCTGATCCCACCGTAGCTTGTACAATTGCTGAAGGGATGCTGAAGAGTTGCGCAGTTGATTGATGCTGAACACAAGATGCCCACCCCAGTCGTGCACCGTGCACGTCGCCTCGCTCACGGCAGCGCACGCGAGAACAAGCACTGGCAGCCGCAGACCGGCCGGCATCTTGCCGAGCTAAAGCTCAACCCCTTTCGTTTCAGTTTTTTTTACTGGCTGGTTTTAGAGTTATAGCTTTGTCAAGAATGACTGAGTTGTCCTCTTATCGCGACACAGAAACCGGGACAAGGAGTAGAACTCTCCCGGGACGACTAGAGCCAAGAAGTTCACGAAAGCATAACACAACAGCAGAGGGCAGGAGCCAGTCTGTGGTTTCCTAAAAGGTTTGCCGCGATACCTCGTGATGAAAACAACGAGCGTGCTGGGATGTAATCGTTTCTGTGCTAGCCGACGTCCGCTCATGGTGATCTTTCAGACTCACGTTAAAGAAAGAAAATCTCGCACAAACTACCGAGTAAAATGCCAAGCACCCTGGAAAGGGCTGCCGACACGTGGACATTGCGAGAACGATTCGGTTAGAGGAGTTATGCTAGTACGTAGTGTGGTAGGGTACAAAGCGCAGGCTGATTGGCTTCGTTCAACGAATTTCCATTCGCCAACGGCGGATTGCGCCGTCAGCGCTGCCCTGCAACTACCTCACAGCTCCGGACGGGGAGACATGGGAGAGTAGGATGGTTTTACGAATCTTGTGGATCTACGGGGGAAATGAGTTCACTACAACGCGGATGCCATCCGATTCGTCACACGTTGCGCCCGGCGTTGCCGCTTTTTGTGGTGAACAACGAAGGCAGCCTGCACCATTAGTGCCGCTCTGTGCCTCCTTTGCTCGCGTTGAGTGGTTGTTGCTCTTTGCTGGACGAGCTGCTGGTACTCGCCGTCGAACCTGCCAAGAACCCCTCGGAATGCAGCCTGCACACGCACTGCTGAGTACGCTTGCGTCTCTGCTGCGTTGTTTGCAATGCGACGAGTTTGAAGTTGAATGCGCTTCGCCACCATCAGTCGCGTAGACGTACGGGACCGCCATGTGCGCTGCAGGGCCCGGGCGAGAATCACTTGCTGGGTACGAAATGCTGCCCGCTCCGCAGCTGCTTGTTTACACGCTGTTCTCTTGCGTTGCCTAAGCCATTCAACTTGTTTTCGCGCACGGTTGGATCGCCATGCTGTCTGTATGCAAACGGCAGCAAGCCGGCGTGCCTTGTACCGTGCCGATATTGCGGCTAGTGTCCCTATGCCGCAGACCTGCGCCGCAATCTCACTTGCCTCGATCATGCGGCTTCGCTTGGACCCGCGTTTCTTGAGCTGCTTGTGTCGTTGCCGGCGCTCGTAGCTGTGTGTGTGCGTGTGGTGCGTGGCTTCCAAGAAGCTTTTCGAACGAGCAGCGAACGTTTGTGCAGCAGACAGATGAGCTCCTCGGGAAGGCGCTGATAACCTAGTAGAACTGGGTGGCGGTCACAAAAGAGTGACCAAGCAGCCGTGGAACTCCGGGTTCGACACGCCGAGTGCTGACGACGCTTGGTGGAACAGTCGTGCGGGGCCTGTCGTGCAGAGCACATCCAAAAAATAGAACTGCACACGCGAGGCCACCGGTTCTCTGCAGGAAACTCCTCTCTATGCAACACTTAACGTGGGCCGTGAAAATTAGGGGCTGTGTACCTCGAAGGGTGGTTGCGGAATGGAGGCAGACGAGCGGCCGACACAACTCAGAACGTACGCGGAGAGAAGCACCACCGAGTCCGGTCGGCAGTAACCTGAGGTTGGCCACATAAAACGGGTACCCAACACACACACACACACACACACAGTTTGGATGCGACACATAGCAGACATCGAAGCAGCGATACCACTCTCGTATGTCGACGATGTGTATGCGATGTTGAAGTCACTCGCAAACCTGGAGGAGGCGGCCAGGCGGTCAGGACGGTTTGCAGGGCTGACCGGGATGAAAGTCTGCACGCAGAAGAAATCGCATTTCTTCACAACGGCGCCGGACGCTCCGCAAACGATCGAATACGCGGAGAGCAAAGACGAGGAGGGGAACAGCGAGCAGACCGAATTGATACGGAGGCGCACAACATTTGATGCCCTGGGGGCGATGAGAACGACGGATCGGGTGCCGCCGGGGGAGGCGATACAACCGTCAAGGCGTATCTTGGAGAGAAACGCTGAAGCCGAGCTCGTGCTGAAAAGGGCTAGCTGTCTCCCGCTTCCAGGCGACGCAAGAGACCTGGTCGTTAGTATGACGGCAGGGGCAAAGCGGTACTACGGCACCGCAGTGTCCGAACTCAGGAAGCGGGACATCGTGCGCCTACGAAGGCTGTTTACTGACGCGGTGTGGACGGGACCGCCGCGGCGAGCCCAGGAGGCCGTGCTGCACATACTGCACCACGGGCACAGACTCGACCCGGTAGTAGTGCCCGTTTACCGGAGAATAACCACCTGGGCTGTTCAAGTCGAGAAGTGGGAGTCCGCGCGGACTCTGTCCCGGACGGCATGGGAGCAAAGCGACACGCTACTAATGCTGAGAGGGCCCCTAGCCCTTTTCAAGAGAGCTCTGGATGGGCTCCAGTGGCGCTGGGTGGCACCGACCAGCATTGCCTACACGAACGAAGCCGGAGACGAGGTAGTGCACGATGCAGCGGCGCAAGGCTGCACCCGAATCTTTCAACACGACTTGCGGCACGCGCTGAGGCTGCGTGAGATGGCTCAGCTCGCAGCGCGGCGAGCAGCGGACTTCGGGGGTGTGCAGAACGGGGTAGACCACCAGGCAACCCGGCACCTACTAGAAATGCGGGACTCCCCCCTCACCGCGTACGAAGCCGGCATGCTGAAGTCGGTACTTGCGGGGGCCACACCGGCAACCGGGCGAACGGGGTTGGGTGAACGAAACTGCCCGTACTGCGACACACAGGACCGGGAGACGGTAGAGCACTTGTTCTGGATGTGCCCAGCCTGGGAACGAAGTCGATCGAAGCACGGAGACTTGGTAAACGTGCAAAGGAATTGGCCCCCGTGCCTACGCTTGTGCGGGGTGGCCCCAGCTGTACGAGGAGACGAAGCGATCCCCGGGCTGCCGGCAGCTAGGGAAGAAAGGTTGCGTGTACTAAAGCGGCTACACCTTTTCTTCGTCGAGGTCCTAACTCGACGTCAGGAAGCAGACGGCCTGCTTGACAGGTCCGCCAGGCATCACAGGACCGTGGACTACCCGCGTGGGTGGAAGCCATCAGAACCACACAGACTCACGGTCCCTGCCATTGCACCTTCCGCCGTCGGAACGAAGTGGAAATATGGCCAAGAGATGTGGATGGCATTTACCGACTGGCTGCAGCAGACGAAGTGGGCCCCCCCAGGGCACGATGAGCTGGGAACCAGTTTCATCGAACTGGCAGTGGATTTCGAGCTGTACACAGGACGGCGACTCCCTGACCTGAAGAGTAGGTTCTACTCAGCTCCTCCACAAGCACCAACAGGCAAGGCAACGGCAGCCCGCGCTACGTTACCGGCCCGGGAAATGGGAGACAGCAGGCTCCTGGTTTATTTCGATGGCGGGGCGAGAGCGAATGGGACCGCCTTCGCCGTTGCCGGGGCGGGGGCAGTCGTGTACCGCGATGGAGTGAAAGTGGCAGAAGTGGTCCTGCCACTGCCGACCGTGCGCAGCAACAACGTAGCAGAGTACGAAGGACTGCTAGCGGGCCTGCACCTGCTGGGGGATGCAGGCGAAGCGGAAGGAGAGGAATGCACGGTGCGAGGCGACTCGGCGCTGGTTGTCGGGCACCTCGCACGACGCATGGCATGTTCAGAGGAACTGAAGCCGTATCTGACGCGCGCGGCCTTGAAGGTGTCGTCCCTGCAGAGACGGCTGACACTGCACATTGAGCACGTTGCGCGGGAGCAGAACACAGACGCGGACGCGCTCAGCAACGCCGCCATGGACCTGGTGCAACGCCAAAGGCCCACCCGGCAGCAACAAGAGACCATGCTGGCAAACTTCCGTCGGTCCGGTCTAGGAAAAGCGCTCAGCCTCATCGAAATGGGGAAGGCGTATGGGAAGGTGGTTGCACAGCCGTGGTTCTGCGGCCATGAATACTCCACCACCGTTTTGACATCTGTGGGAGGAACGGTTGTGCGGGGTGTTTCGAGGCGTGCACAGTTATTGACCGCGACCGAGGATGTGATCATGAAGATACGCGAACACACACGAGAAAATCGGCCAGACCAACAAGAAAACAGCCCGTTCCCTCCGCACCTGGGATGGGCCGCAACTTTTTTGCCAGAGGAGGCCTATCCGGCAGGGTGGACGCAGGGAAAGCCGGATTGGAAGACGAAGGCTGAAGCGGCAGGAAGAAGCTCAAGCACGGAACCGTGCGAAGGAGCCCCCCCGTTCGAGGCCCCAGAAGGCGCGGTGAATACCTCCCGCCCCGGAGTGGTTTGCTCGCATCACAGGAAGCCGCGATGCAGGGAGTGCGTCAAAAAGCGCCTACCGGCGGAGACCTGCTGTCGCCTCAAGCAGCATCATCACGGATCGGATGGTCTAAGGCCGCGGATGCACTTTTGCACAGCACACAGACTAGGACGCTGCGGCGACTGCGTAGTAGCAAACGAAGCATTAGCCAGCTGCTGCCCGAAGCACCATGCAAACAGAAGAGCGAACAGAGACCCCCACTCCCAGCCCGAGGGTGCATCGGCCGTTACCTAGCCATAAATGAGCGTGGTCGTACTTTCGTAAAGGGAGGCACCACGTTAAAACGGGTCCGCAACACACACACACATCTAGCAAGCATGCTTGGGCGCCTTCGGTGCGTCATTTTGGATTGTCAGTCTTGTTCGCCAAATGCGAAATTGGATGGGTAACGCAAACCCCGACAAACGCAGGCCTCATTGTTTGCCTTCTTTTTGTACTCTTTCGATACGCATTCACACAAAATGCAGGCAGCAGGTGGAAGATCGTCAGACGCGCAAAGTGGTCGTTTTGAGGAGATTGCAACAAACTAGAGAGAGTTCTCCAGACAAGCTGAGTAAATAAAAATGGCACACCGAACGTAGATACGAGCACGATACCCTCTCCACAATGCTTGGATGCGGGTCACCGCATTGCGAATGATAGCAGCCTTGCGACTGACTGAAGCCGCCTCGAGCAGGTTACAAAGTCTATTCCGCTGGCTGCCGATGCGCTCGCCGCAGGCCCGGAACACTTTCTGGAGCACAAGAGCCGCTTTAGTCGACGTGGCGTGGTCCTCCTCAACACACAACCGAGCCCGTCTCGTGTCTCTTCGCTCGCGTCGCCAGGAGGCTTCAAAGCGTGCGTTGTAGGCACGGTAAGCCGTCTGTATTTGCAGCGCTGCTGCTCCTGAACGATGCTTTAACAGGTCCTCGCTTTGTCTTCCTGCTGCGTGAAGTGCAGGACTAAGTGCAACTCTTGGCACAGCGCTGAACGAAAGAGACGTCTGTGATCGAATGAGAGTTTCAGCTACTGCAAAAGAAGAAAGACGAGACAGGCGGTGCCACAAGATTTATCACAGCAGGCCACGTGCCTCCCGTCGAGCAGCGACAACAACAGCAGCGGGGCTCGCTGTTGGAGAAGCGTGTGGACGAGTTGATATAACTTGGGGGAGGCATCCGTTTGAAACTTGTCACCCGCCGCCCGAAGCGTCGACTGCGGAGGTGCTTGACAGATGGCGCCAGTACACACACTGCCAGGTGTGGCCTTCCGCACCCACTCCGGTAGTTCTCACTAAGACGAAGAGTGAGCTTCGTATCCGCGGCACACGTATGGGGCCGGACGGAGCAACGATAGTCATTTTGGGATAAGATGTGTTTCAGCTCACGCACGATACATACTCGTATGCACACTTTGGCTAGCTAAGGTTGTGATTCATGTGACGGTTGTAATGCAGCATGCAGCATGGTGGTGCAGAGGTGCACTGGAGCAGTCCAGTAAAGGGTACAAGCCGGTTCCGGGCCTGAGCGAATCCAACTGCCGCCGGCGATAATCGCTCAGTCAGCTGCCTGCGACGGCGTTCTTTTGATCGACGTTTTGAGTGCTGAGTTGCTGAGGCCGCCCAGGCACGCCGCTGACTTGTTCTATTCGGGGCCAAACTACTGCTCTGACTGAATGAAAAAGAATCGTTATTTGTTGTCTTCCACTGTCGGGCAATGCGTTGCTTCATGGAGATGAAGGCATCCAGCGGCCCCTTAGAATCTGGCGCGGAACAAACGGTTGGACACATACAGTTAATGCCTGGGACGATTGCACAGATCCCCCGAGTACGTCAGACAGGTCCAACGCGACGGTGCCGTCGGCCCATCGTTCGGCAATTCTGGCTCGCACGGCGCACCGGCGGAGAAACATTTGAACTGTTACGGCGGCTGCATCCCGCCGGTACTGTCGTTCTCGGTATGCCTGCCGCAGGGCGCGCCACCTTTTCTCGAATCTAGCCACGTTGGAGCGCCACGCGCGCTGTATGACGCAGCAAGCGTGCCACTCGACTTCTGTTCGCCGCCGCACTTCTTCCAACAATACCGGTGCTGCAGTCCATGCTGGCACTCCGCTGTCGAACACTGACCGCGGCAATGCGACGGTCGTCATGCAGTGCTCGCTACCGTCACAAAACGAGGCTTGCTGAGGCGGATGTGCCCCAGGCTGTCTGACCACCCCCAATTATCTCCCGGTAGGCGAGGCTTCTCTTTTTCGGATTCACAATTAAATTGTAAGAATGAAAGAGCGCTGGCAGCGTGTTTGCTTGTACGTGCTGGTTGCTCTATCCACCCCCCTCTCCACCGATTTTGCAACGAGTATGTTCATGAGATGTTTTCGCAAGACCAGCTGCATGCCAGCAGACAGACAGAGATAAGTCAATTCGTCGGCGGCACAGTTCTGGCTGGCAGGTGATTTCTCCCCGCAGGGGGCGCCCTTTACTAGGCTCTTCATACGGTGCGGGCTCTGTTCTTTTGGCCAACGCTTCGATGGAAGGCAGCAGCTTCATCGAACAAACAGATACAGCATCAACATCAACTCGCGGTGGCACGTGAGAACCTAAATGCATGGGGTTCTTCAGTTGCCACAATGGGACTCCCAGGAATCACAAGATCATCTCATCCGATCCTAATTCGCGTGAGCTGATCCCGACACGCCGTACACGCCGCAGTGACATACTTCGTGCACGGGCACGGTGCAAACCCGGCGTCAAGTGCGCCGGGTTTGTATGTATATGGATGGGCGTCACCGTATAGCTCGCCTGAGCGCTACCGATAAATGACGACTTTCACGCTGTCAGTGCGCCTGACATAACCGTCGGCTGAATGAAAGGGAGACAAGTGGGCAGGATGAGCAGGAGAGTGAGGACATAAACCCCGCAAGAAATGATCCGCAAGGGTGGACGTTGGCCACTGTGGCTCCAGGTGGCTACGTTGCCAAAGATCTGTGTAGAAGTCCACGTGGGCAGAGGAGAGGAACGAAATCTTACTGGATTTGGTTTTTCGTTTGACGGAGGCTCCCCTTGAATGAGGAAGACCGAGTTTATTGGTTCCTTCGGCAGGGGTTAAGTTCGGGATATTTCAAAGCTCTATTTCCGGTTCCCGGTTGTACCGTCGATCCACTAGCTTCTTCTTTGTGCAGCATGGTGGCAGAGTAGTTCTGGAGCAGTGCAATGCAGTGTGGAATCCTATTTTGTGTTCCGGCAATAATTGTTCAGTCAGTTTTATGTTGCCGACAATCAGCCGAGGTTGATGCGGTGTCTTCTTATTCAATTACCGGTTTTGTATACCGAGAAACCGGCCCTAGCTTGATTCCTGCTTCGACGAACGGAGGATCTCGGATATGCACCGAAATCAAAAAAGAAAAAGGAACATTTCCAGAACAGCGATTGAACATGAAAGAGAAACCGAAGCTATAGAAAAAAGTGCTAATAGAAGAACTCCGCCCAGAGCACTTTCTTCTATCGTGTACACGCGGAGAACAAGAAACGTTTCCTCGTCATTATCATTCCACCGGTTTCAGAGTACAAACGGACTAATAAGGAAAGAAGAGGTTCGCGCGTTCATCTGTGCCAATACTGGACACAGAGTCCTGAGTTACTGGAAACGGAATGAGGTCGCGAGCCTGCCATTCGAACCTGTTTCTGGTATTACCTGACTTGGAACAGCATCAGTTGTTTCTCAGCGTTGATTGGTACAAGGTTAGAAGACAAATTGGATGCACGCTCGACGGCGGATTCGAGAAGAGAGGGGATGCCGCGAAAGATCGCCGAGTGGCAGAGGAGAAGATCAGCAGGCTCCCTCCCGCCGACGTAACCATCTGTACGGATGGCTCCCTAGCCACCCTGCCGACGGCCTCCCACAAGGCTCGTAGGCATAGTGGTTGAGACCAAGGAAGGTCACACGACGTAGGCGAAAAAGAGCATCGGCCTCTGCCACTCGAGCTTCCTCGCCGAGCTGAGAGCGATCGCCGTGGATTTGTTTTGCGCTTGTTGGTCTTCGGTCCGAGCTCGAAGCAAACGGTCTTAGGGTTGCAGCCGAACTCTTCTTCACAATGCCCGACTCACGAGTCGAACTTAGAATCGCCCGACACAGAACTTAGCATCACCAGAACTTAGCATCGCCCGAACTTAGCAACACCGCAACACCCGAACTTAGCATCACTCGAACGTTGCCTTCACCAGAACTTAGCAACGCCCGAACGTAGCTGCCAATCGGGGTGTAGGGACGTGCCCGAACTTTACTGTTATATTCTCGCTGGGCGCCGGTTTAGCGGCGCACGTTAATTTTTCTTTCACATGCCTGTCCAGGGATTTACATGAAAATATGGGTCCTGTGTATTCCTTCACATGCGGGTGGTATCATTGTACCATTCCCTTTTTTTCTTCTCTCTACTTCTTTTTCCATCTCCTTCCCATCACAGCCTCCCTTCTCCGCCACTGCGCTCGTGCAAATGAAAAAGAGAAGAGTGCTGGGGCAGGTACACACGAAAACAGCAGAGCCCCAGGCAGCCACGGTATGTGACGACAACCCCAAACCGGGAGAAGAACTGTGAAAACGGGTTTTTGCCTGGAGGCTTTTCGTGTTATTTTGCAAATGCTTTGAGCTATCTTTGTGTCTGTGCTTTCAGTCGTCTTCTTAACCATGGTTAAGTGCGCAAATGGTGTCAGCCGAAGCTGGTAAAGCTTCGGCGCCGCCCACGGACGAACGAGCGTGCAACTGCTGCCTGCATATTCCTCCCTGAACTTCCCCCGACCTAACGGAGCTAAAGGATGGCCAGGGTAGGCTAAGGCCCAGCCTCCGTTTGTTGTCCTCGAGCTCTAAACAATAAAATCCTCACTCCTATGCTTGTGTCTGTCACTCTTGTCCACCGCTCCTGCTCTGCTTGCCGCGCGCCGTATGGTTGGAGTAAAAGGTGAAGCCAGAAAGCTGCTAATCTTGCTGCTGACCACAAGAAGTGGTGCCACGGGAACTCCGAAGAAAAATGAAGCAAGTGGGAAGGGAGGGAGGGGAAGCAAGCTACTTTGTTCCTCTGGACGGATTGGAGCGGCAAACCTGTCGTTCGGATTATTATTAGTCTTCAAAGGAACAAGTTTCTTTTCCTACCATAAAAAACGGGAAAAATGGACTGCGTAGCTCGCACGCGGGCGCTGGTATTACCATCTGGTCAGCGCACAAGCCGCCTCCTCCCCCCGACGCCCTCTCTTTAATTTTACGAGCGCTGGATACAAGGTACAATCGACGACAGCCGGGGATGTCTTTTGAACGGGGACAGCTGTCAAGGGAGCATTGAAAACCTAAGAAAGGCCGGCCTTCGCGGGTGCAACGTAAGAAATCCAGCCTTCGCGGGCGCAAAGGTCTGATCTTGCGCGGCAACACACCGTTTCCTGGCCAGCTGCCGTTCAGAACCGCCTGGCCGCGTCGGTTTATCTCTTGTTGCCAGATGGGGAGTGGCGGTGCAGTCACACAGAAATGGAGGTGTCGCGGATTCTGTGACCAAGTCTCGGAAGCCGGTCACCCGCAGAGGAGTTGAAATGAGAGGAAGAGAGACCCTTTACTTCTTATCTGGTGATAGGATCTGGTTGTTGCACTGGTCATTCTGTGATTCGGAAATGCGTCTTACTGGCCAAAATATGTAGTCCAGCTGGTGGTAGCCGGTCTTGCTTGCTGGTTTTGTACCACAAACCTCAAGGTTGTGGTTGGAGGATAGATCCCTCTCTCTGAAACATGCAAACTGCGATGTTGTGGATTGAAAACTAACATCGAGATCACCAGCTTACCCATATTGTAGGGTTACTTCACATGGAGCTGATGATTTTCTTGATTTGCTCGTCACCCGAGGCAGTGGCTTTTTGCGCGGCCTCCGGACCCATAGCGTAGCCCTCTGCGTGTGCACACTCCACGTCTGTCATGCCCATGAAACCCAGGATCTGCTTGACCCAAGCGGTTTGGTGGTCATTGCCAGTGCCTTGGTAGATACCACCCCTGGCAAACAAGGCATACACCTTCTTCCCCTCGAGGAGACCAACAGACCCTGTTGCCGTGTATTTGAACGTGATGCCAGCACGGGCCAAGCGGTCCATCCACGCCTTAAATGAGCTGGGCACCTGAAAGTTGTACATCGGGATCCCGAGAACAACAACATCCGCCGCTTTGAGCTCTTCGATCAACTTGTCCGAAATAGCAACCAGTTTCTTCTGCTCGTCGGTACGCTTGTCGGCGGCGGCCATCCAAGCACCCATCTCGGCGGCAGACAGATGCGGCAACCCGTCTTCGTGAAGGTCTCTGTACACGAACTCGTCACCGCTTCTCTTCTCCTGCAGCTGCTCGACGAACGCTTTTGTCAGTGCGCGCGAGTTGCCGTTTGCACCGTTTAAGGTAGAGTTAACGACCAGCACCTTCGCCAGGTTAGTACCGCTTCGAGAGAACATTTTGTTGGGTATTTTTCGAGACTAAAGGTCCTATGAATATGCAATATATGATAGCCTCTATTCGCCCACTTTTGTCTAGTGAAAAGGTGTATTGCTTTTGGATTAGATAGCTACCCCACACACAGGAAAAAACGGGCCATAGCCCACGGAGACCCACCTGACACGAAGGAAGTGCATCGGACAAATCAATGTCGGACACGAGTGTCAGGTCAATCTGTACCTTCACGAGAACAGATCCCCTCACACATAACTCGTCTGACGAGCGCCGGACATGTGGGGGGTGCGTAACGAGCTAGCCTTTTTTTTTGTAGCCGGCCGATACGGGGGTCTCCGGTGAAGCGCAGCATCCAATACAGGTGCCCGCAAAGGAAGCATTTTTCTAAAACACCAAACCGCCTCCCCACCACCAAGCCGGCGCCTCGGCGTCAAAGGAGTAAAGAGGCGGCACAAGGAACCACCTCACCTTGTTCTCAAAGAACTAGCCTGAGAACAGGTATCCACTGTACCGATAACCGGTCCGAAATTAGCATCACTCTAACTTTGCTTCACCAGAACTTAGCTTCGCCCGAAGTTTACTGTTTCCCGAACTTTAACTGCTGCCTCGTAGTGGCAATAGAAGCAGCGCGGTAAAAGCGGTGCAAGTAGCGGTCTCCACGACGACACCCGGAGGAGAGGAAGTTGTTGTTGAACTGCGCTCCCCTGTTTACAACGTGACTGGGACATTGCTGTTGTTTTCGAGGGAGAGGATAGAACTAAATCTGCTTTTTGCTGAACTGGCATTCATGAAGAGGCAACTAAAAGACCACCCCAGAACAAGAATCGAGGAAGGGAGAGAGCAGCAGCGCTGAATCAGCGCGCTATCGATCGAGTAGAGGTCGGAAACCAGCAGGAAGTGGAGAGGAAATTGCGTGAATTGGTCTGTGGATTCCGAGTCATTTCCTCCAACGACAGAGAGTGGTTGGTAGGTTCTCTTAACCGCCCTGCACTGCACACAGGGATAACTGCACAGGGATAGGCGTGCGAACACACGACCTTTTCTCTCAAGCTACAGCAGTCATTCCTATTTTTGCTGCGACAATCGAGAGCAGCTTGCAGAAGCTCTGCGAGCGGCAAGAGAACATGCTTGGCGGAGAAACTGCAAGTTTTCGATGTAGACAAAGTGAAGACCTTCCCTCAACGTCGTCGCGCTTGGCAAAAGATCGCATTTACTTCCAGTGCGACATAGCACGGTAGAGTCTCGGCGGATTTTGTCGTCAGTATCGACCACTACGAGCCCCCCGTCCAAGACCGTAACGTCGTCTGCCAAAACAGCATTGTGCAAGTCAAGGCTTTTGCGCGGAGTTACATGGAGAACGGTGGGTGGTCCGGGGTGGTGAGGCACAGTTCGGCGTGCTTGTTTTCAAGCGACATAAGCACAGCTTCCATGCCTTGCGCGTTGGTGTGTAACTGCCGGCGAGAGAGCAGCTTCGCTTTTACGTCATCGGACAGCGCTTGACGAAAGATCGGCATGCTTGCCTTCCAATATGAAACAGCACGGTCGAGCTCTGCCAACTCCGTGAACCTCATAGTCTCTTCTTCTTCGTCTTCAATCTCCCTTAGCGCTTCTCGCTCTTCGGGCAAGACCATGTCCTCGTCGTGGATTCGGTCCATCAACGCTAAAACCTCATTGCGCAGGCTGCCGGTGTACCTTGCGATGTCTTCTTTAAACAGCTGCGGGACGGTTTTTGCGCATACAACGTCTGTTGCTGCGTGCACCCAAAGCTCCGATTCGACGAAAAAGCTGCCCTCCTTCGTCTTGCGTGGCGCCTCGCACGCCGCACGCACCGTGACCCGGTGCCACCCTTCATTAAACCCCGCTGCCAGCTTCGCTCTTCCCCCTGATTCCTCAACCATCTTCCTCCGGATGACCTGCTGCAGGTGCTCCAAGCCGGAGCCGTCCGCTTCGAGGACCAGTTTCAGCGTCGAGCCGTGCATTTTGCGCACGCAAATCGTGTTCTGATCGACCGCTTTGAAATAGTTGGCGGCGGCCTCCTTCGTGTCTCCGGCAAGCTGCACGTTTCGCCGTACGGTCTTCTTTTCGAAGGTGTACGCGCACGCTGCCGTCACGCAGATATCACGTGAAGACAGCTGTTTCGAGGGGGTGCTGGCGGGGACCGCGTCCTGCTCGCCGTTGCTCTGTTGGTCGGTGCTTTCAACCGCGGGGCGCAGGTCGCACTCGACGATGACGTCCCAGCTCACGAACCGGGTTTGCGGGGTTCCAGCCCGTGAATCGACGCAGTTCGGGCGGAAATCGGCGTCCTGCGACGCGGCACCCGGCACCTCCAGCTTCGAGAGCGAACCGGCCCGATGCAGCAGCGACCAAGGCGATGCGGTGCTCGCTTTGTTTTTGTCCAACTGCGTTTGCAGTCTCCGCAGCCACACGGAGGAGACTATGCTGGTGCCGTCCACGGCCAGCTCTGTGATCTGCTCGTTGTTGCTGGCGAGGTGGCAGAGCTCCGGAGCGGTTGCTTGCGAAATGTCTGTATCGCCCAAGTCCACAGTTGTGATACTGGGGTGCGACACCAACGCCACCGACAGCTGGTGCATGACTGCGTTGGTCAGCCCATTGCCGCGGAGGGACAACTGCTTCAAGAATGGCATTGCCTTCACGACGTCTAGCAACGCACGGCAACCGTGGTTTCCGATGTAGTACGCCGTCGGCGGCGTCGTCGAGAGGTCTGTCGACAGGTTGAGGACCTCCGACTGCTCGTTCATAGAGGCCAGGAGATCTAAAATGGCACGTTTCGGCTGCTTTCCGGTGAGCTCAGCATAACGGCTGGCGTACATCCCCGCCAGTGAAGACCCTTGCAACGGGGATCGCAAAGGTACTTCGTAGTCCAAAGCGACGAGAAAATTCCGCAGCTTGTGCACAACATCCGCAACACGCATGCAGCTGCGGTCATACACGATGTGAAAGCACTGGTTGACCATCTGGTCGGCGTACACGTTTCCGACGCCCGTGGCTTCTTTCATTATGACGGGCACCACAATAGGGGAAGAACAGACCAGCGACCGACGCAGTGCATAGTATAAAGCAAGCTGTTCGTGGCCAAAGTTTGCCCAGTCTGGAGTAACCAGGCACGTGTACACGGTCGTTCTACGAACAAGCCGAATCAGCTCACGGCGCCACCGGATGGAGCCCGTTTCAGACGTTCGCAGAGTGGAGCAAGGCACACCGCTGCTTATTAGCAGCTTTCGGAACTCATTGGCAAGCGAGACGACAGCCGTCGAGCTTGGGACATATGTAACCATTACCTCCACTGGCGTAGACAAATGTTGGTCACTCGTGGGGACTTTCAGCTGGTCACTCGTGGGGATATCGTTGAGGGACATATGCCCCCTTCTTAGCGCTATTTATAAGGACCAATGCCAACAGAAAACGTACAGGGCGGCCAGCGTTGAAGCTTTTATCCGCGTTGCCGAACTTATCAACTTTCTCGATGGTGCCGATGCAAACTAAGGCGATCACGACCCCTTGTGCAGGGATAAGCGGTACGCGACGGCGACGATGGGCAAACGGAAGTGGAACTCAAGCGGACTCGTGGGTGCGTTCGGCAACGTTCTGAGCCGGCGAAAAGCGTTTTTGCCTCAGGTTGAATGTTTCTTCCGTTCGCTGGACACGACCTGGGACACGACTTCTTGTGCTGTTGCTGATGTACACGACAGCCGGTGATGTGGTCTTGGACCTTTTTAGCGTTGTTTTGAGGCTATTTATTTGTCTCTTCCTTTGTTCTCCCCGTTCCCACCCAAAGACCGGTTCCTGTGCACATTTGCCATTTGTCAGTACCGCGGACGGGGGTTTGCGGACTTCGGCATTTGCCAGCAGCGTGAGTCGTACCATGCAAGCGAAAACTAACTTTCACCACTCGGGCTAGCATGCCTATGCTGACAATGAATCTTGCACAAGCTCAGTGCAACAGAGGCAACACCCGCAACGACTACCATCCCCGACTCCGTGCAATCTGTCGCAGTTGCAACCTCTCCGTGTGCTCCTCAACGAGCAAAAACACCGGTGATATTATTATAACTCTATGACTCGGAATACGAGCTTGCAGTAACTCTCTCAGCTTTCCAACCCCACGAATTGCCTCGAGGAAACGCAAAACGTGGCTCCTCAGGCTCAAATACGTGTGCTAGCCAATGTGGCGTCCTTGTGCTTAGGATCGCAGGTAAGTAAGCGTCCAGAGCATCGTCTTGTTGCTTGTAGAAACAGATAATCGCGGGAAAAGCTCCTCTGGGTTAGAACAAACAAAAAGTGCGACAATGGAACGGGATCCTTCCTGGATGAATTGGGTCAGCATGTTATTTTGTCCGGTGCTCTGGTCTGTTGCCACAGACACAACAAGCGAGTATCGATTGGCATGAACATTGCAGCAAATTTAAGCTGACGCTCTGCAGCCCTCTGTTCATCCGTTGCCATCCAGTGCAATTGTTTTTCCGGCAGTGTGAACTGTATTGGGGCAGCCATGCTACAGAGCACAGGCAACAGAGATCGCCGCCTGACGTGAAATTGTATCATTCGCCGTCAAAGAGCTCTCTGCAGGCCCGGGATAATGTGTGGACTTACAGAGATTGGGTCAAAGCAGTGTTTTCGGAGGACACTTCGTGGTGCACAGATGAAGACGGAGGTTTGCGAGTGTAAGAAACCGTACTCGTTGCTCTGTGTTTTCCTCTTACCAACACTGAAAAGACGGCAACCGTCAGCCCTCATCACACGTAACTGTCAAACACGTATGGCTTTCGAGAGGGCAAGAATTGCTCGAAACAGGCACAGCTCCGACAAGTCCGTTGACGGAGGAAACAAGAAAAGCCAGGGAAAAGAAGTGCGCAGTTTCATTGATTTCTCGCGAACTGAGGGGCTACCCTAGTTTTGCGGAGTCGCTCACGGGATTTGGTAAGTGTATGCGGCGAACTGCATGCCTCGCGAACGCTTACGTATTTCGGGGCTTGCACTACTGAAAACCAAAACAGTGGACGCTCAGCATCAATCAATGAATATCTTCGCAGTTTCCTCCAGTAACGACTTGTTAGTTGGTTTCGTTACGAATAAGTTTTTCACGTTTAGTGTTACTCCCAGTACGACAGAAGAGAATTTTGCATTAAACACGAAGGAGACAGTGCCTCTCATTCTACTACCACTGAGGCTAAACCCCAAGCGGAAACACCGAACAATCTTTCAAGATGGTTCGGCCCTCCGGGGGTGCGATCACGGGGGTCATGCTTCCAAAACTAGGCTGAGAAAACAAAAAAGACTTCTGAAAACGTTTTGCTGGGAAGTGGGTCGAAACAAAACCTCGAAAATACGACGTGCCGCCAACGTACCGGAGAAACAGACCAATCAATGGGTCACTTTCGTCCTGACTCACATGGCGCGCCTACTTCGAGTACTTCCTACAAAGGAGCTCACTGAAAAATCACCCGTGAACATTTGGAAGCTTCATTTGGACGCTCACAGTACGTTTATTTTGGAATTCCGGCTACTGAAGGCGCCAGGCTGCTGAAGTAGCCAGGCTGCGCTAAGGCAAGAGCTAAGCAGAAAAGGGAGGAGCTTGCAAGAAGGATGCCCAATCCTTCTTGCTAACCAATAGACCACTCCTCCCCTGAACCGAATGCGGACAGCTGGCGCGTTGTTCAAAAATATTTTGGTACGCGTTTTGGTTCTATACGTGCTTCTTGCCGGACCCCCTCTAGTGAACAGATGCCATGCGGCCGACAGGTGCTGCCGATGTACCCAGTGGGATGGCGGGGCCCGTCTTGCTGGCGGAATTGTGACTGCTCATGCAGTCGATCAAAAATTGGGCATAGTCATCCAAGCGGTCGCGGTTCACGTGGAAATCATTCGTCCCGAGGCGTGCCTTCGAATGAGCCTCGACTACGGTTTCGTTCATGAAAACGGCCATGTCGTCCGGGAACGGGAACATGAAGGACAGAAACTGTATGTGTGCGTTGGGCGTACGTCAGAGACAGGGCCCAGCAGATACATTTGGAGGTTGTTTTCCTTTCTGCGGTGCAAACAGCATAAAACAAGTATTCCTATTAACACAGATGGCGACAGTATCGGCTCATCGTTTTATCGTTTTTAGTATCGGCCTATTATCGGTTTTTTTCTCAGCCGATAATCGCCGATAATCCGATACTGTTTTTATCGGATGACGTTAATACCACCTGATCCTGACCCAAGTTTCGGGGAGTTTCGGGGAGTTCGGGTTGTTTCGGGTAGTTTCGGGGAGTTTCGGGGAGTTTCCCTGTTTGGGACTGGGGGGTCCCCATGCGGCTACCTCGCTGGCACTTGCGACCTGTGCTGCCGGTGCTTGCCTGGCACGTGCGCAAGTAATCTCCTGCACGCCTGGCCAAATGTGCTTGTCTTTGCCAGGGTGTGGCACGCTCACGACAGCTGGTGCCGATTTCCCGCGGGGTTCGTTGCTTCACTACCCCCGGTTCTCCTCTGCCTTCTTCTTCTTCTCCGTGGTTCGGAAGGTTTCGTGTTCATCCCCGCCCGCGCGTGGACGGTGGCGGTGGTTGACTTCGCCGCTGCTGCGGATGCGCCGCCGTCAACCACCGAATAACTGGATTGGAACCGTGTTCGTCGCAGCCGTACGCACGAACGGCATTTTCTCTTTTTTTTCGGGCTCGTACGGTTTTGTTGATTCGGGGCGTTTTTGTGATGTGTTGCGGGTCGGGTTGCGAGCTGTAGTGCACCGGGCGGTGCATCTCGCTTCCGCTGCACCTCCACGTCTAATCCCTTGTTCAAACATTTGTCATTGCGCGTCATCCAGTTTACGGTCCATTCTGCGGAGTCCGCATCACCTCGTCAACGACCACCTCGACCGCCACAAACGGCACTTTCTTTTTTTTGCGATGGTGGTTTGGTTCGGCTCTTACAGTCTGGTCTTGTGGATTTGTTGATGCGGGAGTTTTGTGGTACGTTGCGGGTTGGGTTTGTGGAGCGTAGCACCTGCTTCTCCGCTGAACCTCCAAGTCTAAACTGTTCTTCAAACATTCGTCGTCATGCGTCATGCCGGTAGTGCTGAGATGAAAACCTCCTTCTACTCACCACCCACCCACCCACACACACACCACCCACCTACCCACCCACCCACCCACCACCCACCCACCACCCACCCACCCACCCACCCAAGCAAATCCACTTTTTTCTCCTAAAAACGGGGTGAGTTTCGGGGAGTTTCGGGGAGTTTCGGGGAGTTTCGAGCAAGTTTCGGGGAGTTTCGGGGAACTGCCTCTGAGCCGGGATCAGGTGGTAATATCACCACTTTGCAAGCTTCTGAGCCGGCACTTCAGCTCAAACGACGTCTTCCGCAGCTGAAGAAACGCCCACCAGGCTGTGTGGTGGCCCCCCGGGGCTGGCCGGAGCAAACTGCCACGTTAGCTACTTCTAGTGGGTGGCTTTGTCAACGCTTGATATTTGGACTCAAATTCGTACTACCACAGTAGTGGTAGAAGTAGGGGTTCGCCCAATACGGGACCGATATGGCCCGCATTATGGCCGCACAACGCGTACAGATATTAGATAGTAACAGATCCTCCTCTCCAGCCAGTGCACCCACAACTTTCCCACAAGAGAGTTCGCCCGGATAGAACCGAGTGTCACCGCAGCCTGGCACAGGCTCAGCCCGCTGCTGGGTATGCCATCCTTTGAGTACCGTACTCAGTTACGAGTCAGTGCGCCGTGGTCAAAGCTGACTCGAACCCTAATTTCTGCTACTCTGGCCCTCAGTCTGGGCTCATCTCGCACTCGAAACCCACTTTTTGCTGCGACAGGTTTCATGCCAACTCTTCGACGCTGTTGACAACAGTGTTGTCGTCAGTAAGTAGGTTGCCGAACTACAACGACAACACTTTGAATACCGACTCATCTCAGTAAACGGGAATGAGCCGGGTCAAGGTTCAGAAGATTGAAAAGAGCAAGAACTACCACTCAGTTGCAGCATTAGCAAACAAATCTTACAAGAGCTAAATTTCAAAACGAAGGAAATCAGCAACTGGTGTGATCTGCAAGACACTTTAGAGCTTGAAAAGTTGAACACAACACAAACTTGGACCCAAATCATGGATTCAAAGCTTGGACCCAAAGCTTGGAGCCAAAGCTTGGAGCCAAAACGTGGACGTTTCTGTCACAACGTCACTCGAATGTGTGCACGCACAGGCTTGACCAAAAATAATTTGCCATGTGTATTATGTGTCAAAAAATAATTTGAAAAGTGCATTATGGTCACAAAAAATTGCCGTGTGCATTAAGGGGATTTTGAAATTTGCCATGTGTATTTGAGGTAAAAGCCCTATTTTCTACATGTTCACAATTTCTGAGCAGGATTATGCTTAGAAACTGGCGCTATTTTGCAAATGTGATCCAGTGGGTAAGTTAGCGGGTTTGCTGCAGGATTATGAGCACATGGCTTGACGGTCTCCATGTCTGTAGGTTGGACGGCTTGGTCGCCCGGGTTGTTTCTGGTCAGGTGTTCGCAACACTGGAGGGTGCGGTTGTGCCCCACTTTTCCCCTCACGAGAGTTGTTTGGCAACGCTCGTCACCTGGAAAAACGTCTTCGGACCAGGGCCACAAGGCCTGGACAGCTGGAACATACCAGCTGAGCTGTTGACTCACAGTTGAGTGAGTGACTCTGGCACATCCTGGTGGGTCCCTGGTGCCAGTGGTGGTGAAAACGGGGAAAGTACTGTTTTGGGCACAAACTCAGGAAAAGGTACAGTTTGTGCTAAAACTAAGGAAACTGGGGAAATTACGGTTTGCCGGTGCTTACAGTCTCCGGCAAAGTTGACAGTTGAAGTCTTCACAGTTGGGGAGTTTCGCTTTAAAACTTGGTAGCGTGACTTATGTGGCGCCTGACATAAACTCTACACTACACAGCCCAGTGCTTAAGCCAACCCTCTGGGTGAACCGAATCAGAGTACCATACCCGTGCATGTGTGAAAGCCGTTTCCGAGGTGTGGTCGTCAAAGATTGTTTTCTCTCTCTTTTTGTCGTGCAGCCAGCGGTCCGTGCAATATAAGACATCGTTGAACTTTTCATTGTTGACTGACAATTGGAGATACGCACAATTCGACGTTGTGCACGTCGGCACGTCTTCCCACTCCTTCCAATTTGGCGTTTCCGTTGAAAACCTGGCCCAGGCCTGCACCATCACGATGAGGATCAAGGCGATCTCGGCCAGCATCCGCAGTATTTGCAACCCAAAAATGCACCTGCTTCTTGTCTTGCCACGCACCTTGCGAGCGTCCGCCACGTCAGCGTAACTTGGGCTATCGAAGTTCGCATTGATACCCGTATTGTAGTTCTTGACCATAGACTTTGGGACACCTGCGAGGATGCTGAGGCTACCGGTTACCTCGGATTCGCGCTTGATCAAGCTGTAGACCGCACCGACGCGTACCAACCCGCACACTATAAGCAGGGACGACATGATGATACCCATGTGGTGCTTCCACAGGATGCAGCCCACGAGCACCGTGAGTCCAAGAATTGTTTCCAAGAGCCCTACGACGCTGCACGCAAGGCCCAACTTGCTGTTGACACGCACCATATTTATTTTGCTTGTTTGCTTTGTGATCCTTTGCGGTGTGCGTGAGTCCTCCTGCCCCACATTACGGAAAATCGGAGCAGAAATTGATTCGGAGAGCACAACACCTATTGTGTCCAGCCCCTGTTCGTCTTCCATCTTATCGTCGTTTTCTTTTCTTGAAGAAGTGCGTAGTTTTGTTTTATTCTTTTACTTGTTTGTTGTCGACAACATATTGTGGTTGAGGTGTCATTCAGATGTAGATCTAAAGCCGCCCACGTCAAATTTTGTTAAGCATTGAGTTCTTTTAAGTACACGAACCACATGGATTAGCATGTTGTTAAGCAGCGGCTGCCAAAACTTGCCGTGACACCTGAAGGGCGTGGCTTGCATTTCTGGTTGTGCGCACTTGTGGATCGCCTGCTTGGCAAGTTGCATGTAGTGCGCTTGTCAACTACTGATTACAAGAACCAATATGCATTGCGGAAAATCGGATTGTGCCAGGCGTAGACGGAGTATGAAGATAAGATATAGGTTGCTTCCCAAAGATGCAGTCCGTCAATCTCGCCACTTCGTTCCTTGTCTAGTACTGGCTCTGCGAATACGGTCCCGTTTCGGCGAGAGCCAGGACACTGTAAACAGATACTACAGTGTAGGCAAACGGATGAAAACAAATCCATCAAACAGTTAACGCTAAACAGCTAAGATTTGTCTCAGCCAAGAGACACCTTGCGCCAGCCAGAGCGTAAGAAGCGCGCGAGGTAGCTTCGATGGAGCAAATGGCAGCAGGGATGAAGGAAAGAAGTCTGCGTGTATTCTCGACAGCCGCACACGGCGAAATGTGACGGTTAGGGGCGATGGATGCTTTTGCTTGTCACTAGGGGGTCATGCACTGGAAGAGGGTTTGGGGAGGCGAAAGCATAATCGAACTGTACTACAAACATATGCGACAACCTGGTTCGCTTGGGACGAGTTTCTGACTGCATTTTCATTTCACGTTTCTTCGAACCCACTTTGCGCTGTCCGAGTTGAGACCCTGCTGTGCTAGAGAAGAAGGTGCGTCGTACGATTGTTGCCAGGTTAAGCCATGCAAGCCTCGAGAGTAAGGGACTATCATCCGTGAATTTATCGTGTGTACTCTTTAAGGTAGGTACGGTGAACATTTGCGATCATAATTGCTCCCAGTCTTTGACCGCCAGTCTGAGAAGATCTGCGGACAAAAAGTGTCAAAGTTGACCACGGACCGTGCGATCATGTTGTACGCGGTCAAGAAGTGCGTCCAATAACTGCAACCCGCATGACCAGTGCGCCTTGTGTGCCTGTCCGACCTTTCGCTTGGCAACTAGAGTCTCCACGAGATAGGTTTCACTCGTGCCGTGTCAGCCATCGAGTCCGTGCCGCAGTTCGTGCAGAAAGTACGATGCGACGGAGGCGGTTTCCGATCCTTCCCATATGTACACTTGCCCGTGCGTGATGTCTGCGGAAAAGCTCGGGTCCGGCTTGCCCAGGATGCAGACGTCGGACGGGGCAAGGAGTGCTTGCACGGTCGAAGCGGGACCCACCAAGTGCAAACCAACAACTGGTCCCTTCATGAACAAGTCCCGCCGCGTCTTCGCTTTGCCGGTGTCTTTGCCGAACTTGGTGAGGTCGGGAAACAGCCTGTAGCAAGTGAGTTTAGCTCTCTCTCTAGTCGTGTTGCTGCGGTTGTCAATAATATGGAGTTGCTCAAACACGGGATAGGTAAAAGGTTTAAGAACCTACACAAGAAGTTGCAAACTTCGAGTCAACTCTCGCGTTACTGGGGGGGAAATCTTTGGGGGTCTCCGTCGGTTTGTGTTTTTATTTTTTTCTATTTCAAACTTTTTATTTTTTGGAATTATTTTTTCGGGGGTTCGCGTAACCCTTCTTTTCCGGAAGATAACGTTATCTTTTCTCTGGCGCTCTTTTTCTCTCTGTCTCTCTTTTTGGCTAGCAAAGCGACCACGACCACACCCGTAATGAATGTGATCAAGGGCCCCCGCGTTCTACATGTTGAGCATTGAGTTCTTTGAAGTGCAAGTGCCATCAAGGCAGGCGAGCACTGTTGAGCAGGGTTTGCCAAGTAGCCCGTACCGGTCTAAGTCTTCATTGTAACTTCCATAAGTACTCCGTTGGGACGGGTCCGACGGTCCGTTAGTCATCAGCGACATCGGGCGGGGAAAAAAAGAAATGCGTAGTTTTGTTTTATGCTTTAACTTGTTAGTTGTCGACAACTTGTTTTGTGTTGAGGTGTCATTCAGATGTAAATCTAAAGCCACCCACGGCAAATTTTGTTAAGCATTGAGTTCTTTTAAGTACATGAACCACATGGATTAACATGCACTTGTTAAGCAGCGGCTGCCAAAACTTGCCGTGACACCTATGATCAAAGTAAGTAGGAAAGGAGAAAGGTTGTTTAAAAAAAAAGGAAATGGGGGTAGGTGATATTTTTTCGACCCTCGTAGCTCGCTGGGTCAGGCGCGCCAGGTAGGTGCTGGGCTAATTTCGGTCTGGGCTTGGGCTTTGCAGTCCTTCCGAATTCCCTTCACAGGTCCTTTCGTGCACACCCACACCAAACTGGTTAGCGAACGGGTTGCCGGACCTTGTTGTTGTCACGCCACAATGGCGGCATTTGAGTACGTTCTGGGAATTCGCTGCTTGTGTTGGCGTTGACGGACCCATCGGAAGAACAGGTGATCGCGATTCCGGCGTTTGCGGTCGAGCGCTTGGCTGTTCCGGTGTTACCGGGCGAGTCATTGACTGTTCCGGTGTTACCGGGCGAGTCATTGACTGTTCCGGTGTTACCGGGCGAGTCATTGACTGTTCCGGTGTTACCGGGCGAGTCATTGACTGTTCCGGTGTTACCGGGCGAGTCATTGACTGTTCCGGTGTTACCGGGCGAGTCATTGACTGTTCCGGTGTTACCGGGCGAGTCATTGACTGTTCCGGTGTTACCGGGCGAGTCATTGACTGTTCCGGTGTTACCGGGCGAGTCATTGACTGTTCCGGTGTTACCGGGCGAGTCATTGACTGTTCCGGTGTTACCGGGCGAGTCATTGACTGTTCCGGTGTTACCGGGCGAGTCATTGACTGTTCCGGTGTTACCGGGCGAGTCATTGACTGTTCCGGTGTTACCGGGCGAGTCATTGACTGTTCCGGTGTTACCGGGCGAGTCATTGACTGTTCCGGTGTTACCGGGCGAGTCATTGACTGTTCCGGTGTTACCGGGCGAGTCATTGACTGTTCCGGTGTTACCGGGCGAGTCATTGACTGTTCCGGTGTTACCGGGCGAGTCATTGACTGTTCCGGTGTTACCGGGCGAGTCATTGACTGTTCCGGTGTTACCGGGCGAGTCATTGACTGTTCCGGTGATGCCGGTTGGGCGGGTGGCCGTTCCGGCGATTCCGGTTGTGCAGCCGGTTGCCGTTCACGCAGGTGTACCGGTTCCTCTGGGAGTGTCGAGGAGACGGAGGGGCTGTCGCGGGATTCTGCTCGAGGGTTGAGGAACCTTTTGAGCTGTATGTTGGTGAGCGTGCCTAGGACTGGGATGTAGTGCACTCGGGCAATATAGCCAAGCATTACGAGAGGGCCTGCTTCCCCTACCGTTTGTGTGTGGAACTTGCTTCTCTCATCGATTGAAAAAAGGCGTATTTGCACCTTCCTGAGCTTTGTGAAGGCTACAAGAGAGAGGTAATCACCCCAACTGTAGTTCTCGCGCAACTTTTCGATGTATTGGGAAGTGTCCCAATAGTCAGCCAATTCGTTGCGAAGAGCCATCTGGTCTCCTTGTTCGTAGGTTAAGCTGAGGAACAAGCAATTCCCGTCGCCAGCTACTGTTCGTGGCTGCACCCCTATCTGTCTCAGTCTAGCTGTCAGTTTTAACTCACGTTTCAGTAGTCTGTCACGTGGGTCTTCTTCTCGTGGTCTGGCGGATGGGGAAATGATTGGTATGCAGTTTTCTCTCGAAAGTGAGGATACTACTTCACTTACTTTCTTTGTTCTTCTTCGACCTACTCTTTTTTCTTCTTCTATAAGTGGCAACCCTGCGTAGTACGACACCGTGCATTTCTGAAACCATTGTGTCAAAGCTCGCTGCGACGCGCCGAGGTTGGGCAAACGTTCTTGCACACCATGATGAAAGACTGTTTTCATCTTTTGGATCCGATGCCCTCTATTCAGCAGCAGGTAGAGTACTAGCTGAATTTCTCTCAGCGCGTCGTGCCAGTTGTTGCAAAGGTTGAGGCAGCGGATGAGCAAGTTTTTCAAAATGGCTGACCCCTGGTGGTCAGGAATTGTCGACCATTGATGAACGAACCTCACTGGCTTGAAATGCCAGTTTCTTGTTTTGTCGTTGACTGAAAGCCTGACAAAGCTAAGGTGTTCACTAGTGATTTGCTCGAGCCGTATTCGTATCCCCAGGTACTCCACATCGCCTTCTGCTAGGGTGGTTTCTTTATAAATCATTTTGTACAGTGATGCTGGGGGTGGCTCGACTCCCCATGTAAGGAAGTCATCCATGTATCGTTTCGAGTCTCGATGTGCTCTTGCTTTCGCCTCGTCTTCCTTCATGAGCTCGTCTACATATCTGGACTCGACATCGTAGCAATACAAGTTTGCTAAATCGGGTGATGCGTTGGCTCCAAGCGGAAGTCCGAATATCTGTCTCATGCCCGAACGTTTGATTTCAAAACGATGTTCAACGAGCACCCACAAGAAGACCTCAAAAAAGGTGTCTCTAATGCGGTGAAAGAAGCCTTCGAATTTTCCAAAACAAGCGAGTTCACACTTTTTGGAGGCACCAAAAAGGAGAAGTCCTATACACTGCAAGATATCGAATCTCTCATCGCCCTCTGCGTTGATAACTGCTACGTAGAGCAAGGGTGTCTCGAAGGTACCTGTATCGTTGCTTGATTTCTGCGGCGACTTCATCAGCACTTTCGATGATCCAGTATCTGGAAATCCCTTTCTCTGCTTTCAGAATGTCATCTTTTGCTTTTAAAAACTGCATCACTAGTCGCTGCTTTTGGTTTTCTTTTCGTAGGCTTCGACTGGGGAGGCGGAGGTGCGGGAGGAGGTTCGTCGTCAAACTCAAGGCCGTTAAGTTCTTTCCCGCAGACGGGGGGGCTGCGAGAGGATACTCCTGCTATCCAGCGCATTCCTTTCTTTTCCTTGTGTAGTTTTGGGAGGCCATAAAGGTATGGTAGCTTACCTACAGGGCTGAATCCCAGCGACACGTTTCTTGCAGCTAGAGTAGTTCGCAACTCGTCGATGTCATGTACATCTGCGTAGCAGTTTGAACGAAGTTGGTTTTGCAGCATCCGATGGTAGTGTTTTTTACACACAACCCCTACGTCGTGTCTGCTTTTGTCAACTTTCGTCAGGACGAAGTGTGACTTTAACACTTTCAGAGAGTCTAGGACTTTCTTTGGAAGGGTGTCTGGTGTGAGGTGTGGGTGTTTGGCGAACCTCGTTTTCATTTCGGATACAATTGCATCTGTTAATTTTTCTTGTACCGAGTGGGAGCTAGCTTTGAACGTGGATGTTACGTAGGAAGAAATGTCGCTTTCCATGTTCTCGAACACTTGGTCTATATGCGAAGGTAGTCTGTATTTGAGGCCCATGTCGAAGAGGTGCAGTAGCTCCTCGTCCATTTTAATGTCGTGGGCCCTGCACATGACATGCCCTTCATGAGTAACGTCGGCTGTGTTTTCTTTGAGGAACTGTGAACAGGGGCAAGACTTTGCCAGGTCTTGGAAGTCTACTTGCAACGTGCTGAGACTTTCTTCAGTCACATTTAGCAAAAAGCTAGATGTGGGGGGGCCCAGTTTGTTGCAGATCCTTGTTTTGCTAAGCAGCTCGGGTGCAGGGCAGGCGTCAACAACCTTCTGGCTGCGTAGGACCTGACCGAGCTGGATAGCATCAATCGTTTTGTGCGAGAAGTTGAGCTTGAGCCATTTTATGGAGAAGTCTCTTTTTCTTTGCAATTTCTTCAGCGAAAAGGGCGTCAGGCGGGAGATCAGCTTTCTTTCGAGTACTTCTACTTTCGTTGTAAAGTACTCGCCAGCTAGGAAGCGGCGCATGAAAGAAAGAACTCGTGTAACTCGGCGTAGCTGCCAGTTATCGAGATCGTACTCTGCCAGCGTAGCTTCATCCAATCGAAAGAGGCTGTTGAGGTGGCGTTTGATCCCCTTCCATCTGCCCTCCTCGATGAGGACCGGGGTGGTGTCCCGTAGTTCTCTGATCTGGTCTGCGGTCTCGCGGCGGTTGGCACGTTTCTGGGGAAGATGCGGCGGTCCTTTCTTTTTAGGGGGGGCGTTTTTTATTTTTTCTGTTTCGCTTTCCGACAGCTGCTGAATATAGACCCTTTTGGTTCAGGGTGGGGTTCAACGTGTTGATGTAGTGGTGGGACGGGAAAAAAAGGGGGAAAAGTTGGGTGTGTGGGTGGACAAGCTCGTGGTAGGTTGTTCGGAAATAAGTACAACCTAGCACAGGGCCAGGCGGTATATGCGTGCCTTCATCCTCTCATGTTAGTGTGCGTTCACCCGTAAAGGCATTTCGAGTTGTTTCCCGTTAGTCAGGGTAAACGGGTGCGGAGTGAAACATAGACTAGCCAACAATACAATCAAGAACCCGATGAGGCTCAAACGACGTGGATCAGAATCTCACATCCGCGAGGCGGCAACGTCTCTCATGCGCACGAAGTCCCTCAGTCCTTGAAATTTCTGGCCATCCTTTGTGCACTCGATGGAGCAGTGTTGACATCGCAGCATCGGGAGTCCGATAAGGGCGGGCAGGGTGGTGAACTACCAAAGGGGTAGAGTGGGTCAGGTAATCCTTCCGACTGTCGGCTCATCAAACTACTGGCTGAATCTGGGGGTGCAGACGAGATCCTGAGTAGGAAGCACCATGGAGGGCGACGGGTCACGGACAGTGCGCAACGTACGTGACGAAATGTGCACTGGCCGTATCCTCCCCCTTAACATCAAGAGAAGAAATGTGAAAACGGGAAAAGAATCGGTGGTCGTGCACACCTGGCTATTTCCGGGTCGCCCAGCCTCCCAAACTCGCGGCAAGCCACCACGTCGAGACCATCGCCGCCTTTGCCGCCCTGTTGATGGGTTGAGTGTGGTGGCAACAGCTGCAGGTGCAGCTGTTTGCAAGTGCTGTTCCGCAGCTGTGGAGGTCTCTCGTGCTTTACTTTCATCTTGCTCGTTTTTTCCAGCGTTAATTTTTCGTGTAACTTACTTTCGCTAATTGTGGATGAGAAGGTCAGCATTTGGAAGCCTAGTAGAAGTTGGGGTGGGACGGGAGCTTGAAAAATGGACGTCTCGGGTGCTGTGTCACTCCGTCGTGAAGCCTGAATGTCCCCAACGCGTTTAGGGGTGCTTGGATATGGGCAGGCTGATGGTCGTTCTACTTCGGCGTGAAAAGCCGTCGCGGCCCCGGAGCTGCCGACCCGGAAAGGGACATTTGGGTTCTTCTTGAAGGTCGCGACCGCCGAGTTCGGCGTCGACAAGTTCGTGGCGAACTTGCAAGCGCTGATCAGCAGCATGCTTGCGGAGCTTACGGCCACCTCCCGCCGGCGCAGGCTGCCGGGAGGAGGGATTTTTCTTTCCGACGAACGGTCATGCGCTTCGGCTTCTTAAGGAACGTGTGGCATCAAGAAGAAATGCGTAGTTTTGGTTTATTCTTTTGCTTTTAGTTGTCGACAACATTATTTACTTTCAGCGTCTTTTCATGCCTTTAAATGACGGTATTTTTGGTTTTCTTTCTTCACCATGGTTTTTCTGGACTTTATGGTGCCATAGAGTTGTCGTACTCTCTCTATGCCGCCCACGTCATGTTCGTTTAGCAGCGGTTGCCGAATCATGCCGTAGCACCGTCCTTTCGCGTTTTTTTGGCTTTTTCTGATAGAAAATACGTGGTAACACCCTCGTAGCTCGCCGGGTGAAGCACTCCAACCGAGGTTGGGTTATTGTTATGCCTATTCTAGAGCCTTCCCGCATTCGTCGTCTTTCTGGCGACGCTACGGGAGAGCTCGTTTCGCTATTTCCGTCGTGGCAATATTATCCGTTCGAGCTGCTTTGAAGCCGAATCACATTCGCATGCATCTACATCCGCTATGACTCCGCTTTCCCAAGGACAGTTTTGCAGACTCGAGTTTTTCTTTTTCCCTCTCTGATTTTCTTTTCCTTGTTCACTTGCCTTTCCAGTTTGCCGGCTCATTGGCTAACATAAATGTTTGCACAAATTAAAGTATGTCCCGGCTGTCGGTTAGACTCGTGGTTTCTTTTCCTTTTTCCCTGTCGCTCGCCTTTCACCTTCACCGGTCCATTGGCTAACATAAATGTTTGCGCAAATAAAGTAAGTCCCGGCTTTCGGTTGTAGACGCTGATTGTTTGTTTTTTTCCCACTTTTTTGTTTTCCTTTCCCGGTTGCCGGTCCGTTGGCTAACATAAATGTTTGCGCAAAATTAAGTAAGTCCCGGCTGCCGGTTGTAGACACATTTCAATTTTTGGTCAACTGGCAAATCGGATGTATCGTGTGGTAGATATTTGCAAAGACTTCTATCAAAGAAGCTATTTAGCGTGTTGTCAGTTTTCTCACTTCCGTCCACAGAGCGGATGGTGAGGCACGTCGTCAGAACTTTCTGTTCCGCCACGTGGCTTTTGAGGACATTTGATAGCAGTTCCGAAGAAGTGCATCAATGTTTTGCCAAATCCTCCACTGGTAGCCATGTGGTAGATCGGTAGAAAGAAATGCGTAGTTTTGGTTTATTATTTTGCTTTTAGTTGTCGACAACATTATTTACTTTCAGCGTCTTTTCATGCCTTTAAATGACGGTATTTTTGGTTTTCTTTCTTCACCATGGTTTTTCTGGACTTTATGGTGCCATAGAGTTGTCGTACTCTCTCTATGCCGCCCACGTCATGTTCGTTTAGCATTGAGTTCTTTTAAGTACATGAACCACATGGATTAGCATGCACTACACTACACACACGTTTAGCAGCGGTTGCCGAATCATGCCGTAGCACCGTCCTTTCGCGTTTTTTTGGCTTTTTCTGATAGAAAAGAGAGCACACCGAGCAGTGCAGAGCAACCTGCGATGCCTGCAGACTGAGTCCGGGTGAGAAGAGTACAAAGCAGGCATCGGCAGACGGAGTGCTTCCACTGGTAAGAGGCACCGCGAGGTCGACATCAGCGCCCGCGTTGATGATGCCCGGCGCAATCTCGTGCAGCTGTTTCCAAGGTTTTTCTTCCTTGCGCATGACGTCTTCCAGAGACGTGCCGGCGGGCAGGATTCTGGGTGCAGAGTTCGTGCCGAAGTCGTTGAAACGCCACCAGCCGTTGTCAAAGATCGACAGCCGCGCCCGTGCGAATTGCACTGTAATTATTGTATTTCGCGGTTCAAAGACCCGGTGTTTTTGAGCCTCTGCAAGACTGGACACTGGATGCTTCTCATCCACGCACTCGCAAACAAGACAGGTGACGCTGAAGGTGCCTGACTTCGGCAGACTACTGAGCTACTGGGACGGAAGGCCGCAAAGAGCACGTCCTGCCTCACCGTTGAGCGCTCCGACGTGCGGACGGCCAGATTTGGTCCAAGTCAGGTCGACGATTGCTTTCTTTTATAACTACAAGCTCCAGGGTGGTCTTGGGTCTGCCTTGGTCATCTTTGGTTAGCAACCGCGTGCCCAATCACAGACCAAAGAAGAATCAGTAAAAAGCAAACCCCGAAGCTGGAAGTAGCTGACATTCCAGCAAGCTACACTGGTTCCGCGGCATTCTTCCAGAACACTTCTTCCAGGTACGAACAGCATCAGAACACAGTCTTTGCAGTCGCGCAGGCGCACCTGAGATGCGGCAACGGCAACGGAGCAGTTTCTGTAGAGGGTGGGACACTCTAGAACTTGGGTTCGAGCTGATGAATGATTGGAGCTATTCAGTCTAGAATGTGGGTTCGAGCTGTGGAGCTCGCAAACAAGCACTAATAACCTTGGATGCAGATTTACGGTACTTCGACTTACCAACTGTCTGAGCAGCTGGGCCAGTTTTGTCGCTGGGTTTCGGCTCCGGCGTAAATAGGTAGAAGGGTAAAAAGCTTGAGAATAAAAAATATTTCGTTGGTCGTTAATAACAGGGAACCCCTGTCAACAGCTGCTGTCTCGGATTGTTCCGGTCATAGGGTTAGCGTCAGTTTGAATTGTGAGGCAAGTCCTCACATTTTGAAGAAAAAAAAACGAGAAAAAAAGGAGCCCAGCACGAGCTGCTGTTGTTGGCAATCCACCCAGTGGTGGTGCGGTGGTGGTGGTTGTATAGTGGCTGGGAGGTGATATTGGAGTGGATGGGTCGGGGTAGTGGCGTCGCGCAATGGAGATGGATGTACACTTGTAGCCACCTTTGCTTTTGCTCCTGCTCAAGTCAGGAGTCAGTGGCGCACCCACTATGTTCCGAACCCCCACGCTCTCAACACTGTCAGTCTGAGCTCCATACACCGCACAAAGTGTCACAAGTGGGCCGAAACATGCTCTGCAGCTTCCATTATTGGAGCCAAGCTTCTATTCCCTGTCTGTGACACCGGGAAGAAATGTATGACTGGGTTTCGGAAAGAAAAAGTCAAGTAGGGCAGGCAGGTAGGGCTTGCTTTATCTGAACCTTTCCGCAAAATTACAGCTCCTGGCTGCTGTGGCACGACAACACTGAGCTGCGCGAGCAAAGGCAGGCTCGCATTTCGCAGCGGATCTCCGGAAATTGGGTTCACGAAGTCGCAAGTGAAGCAATGGCTCGGGGAACAAGATCGCATACGTGCAGTTGCGGATGAAAATAGAACCCGTGCACGGGGCTATGAAGAAGCGGCAACCGATACAGTCGTCAACTTGAATCTGGCTCGACAGGTCGAGGATGTAGAAGTCGCAGTTCTCGCAGCCCTCAAACGTAACGTCGAAGTTGTCGAGTTCGCCCGGAAGGTACACCTTGGTCTCGTTCTTCGCGTCCTTTGTATTCAAGAAGGCGAGCATACGCTTCCTCGCTGCTGCTGGATCGTCTTCTCCCGTCGAAAATCGGCTCATGAACTCGTCTTTCGAAGGCATCTTCCACGGCTTTTCCTCTACCGTTTCATACGACCACTTCTCGAGCGGGTCTTTGCTCGCACCTTTCTTCTTTGCGCCTTTTTCTTTATCTTTTTTCTCCTCAGGCGCTTCTTTAGTCTCAAAGCAACCCATAGTGCTGGCCTTCGTGTTTTTCCTACCAAGGATGTGTTTTTTCCCGCAAATCCGCTCTGGAGGGGTTTCGGAAACAAGTGCAAGAGTTATTGTGGTGGTGCGGACTGGCAGTTCTGCCGACAAAAGGTCTGAGAAATACCATCGGCTTGTGTGCCAGTCGATCGAAAGAAGGTGGCTCGAACCATGAAAATGGAGAGTCGCCGACTTTCGCTAGAGGATGAAAGAGATAGACCCGTGGTGCGAAATTAAGTCTGCAAGATCAACTGTCTCCAGCGATAGGCGTCGCCTGGTAGTGTTGTAATCTGAGTTTTTAAATGGTCATTCAGTGGGAGGCGGATGTCACAGGTATACGTGATCAGTTGAGCAACTGCGTTTGCTGGAAACTCAAAACCAGCGTGTCGCATAACGTCTGACGATAGACGTCGCATGTCTGGCATCAGCTAAGAAGCTTGAGCGTTGAACGCCGTCGGATGGGCTTTGTCGGACGATGAAGGTTCTGAGCTGACTCCGGGGACTGAAAACGAAAGCAATGCTGCTTAAGAGCGTCGTCGCAGTCTTCAGCGTGGTCGTTCAACAGCGTGTAACAGACGGACGACACGTAACGAACGACGGGGACAAGCTCGTGGAACTGCGTCACGATGCGTTCAGCGGTCGACGAGTTGAGGCGCAAGGCATCGTGCATGAGTTTGAACTGCGTCATGACCTTAACGTGTGACATTTGCAGCAATGCTTGTGCCTGCGACGGGCCTTTGGTCGAAGCAACGCCCGGGGGGGGAGCTCCACATTTCCTGAACACCTCTCCGCTATGACGTAGGCCGGTGGACTCTAAAGCTGCCCGATCCGCGTTGCTGAGCTCACTCCAATACTTGCGCCTTGCTGTTAAGCTTTTAGGAACAACCGATCGAATGCCTTCTGAAGGCGAAAATCCTCCTTGTTTGTTTGCAGGAGGCGGTTTGAGGACCACTTGCGCAGATAGAAGCGGGCCCGCGTTTTGGGACTGGTCACTGAGGGTCAAGCTTTCATGGGCAGCCTCCCCGACGCAAATCTCGCCGCCGACTGCTGCGCCTGCTAGGCGGGTTGCACTGTTCACAACGGGACCAAAGTAATCGAAGCGGCCTGAGGATAACGGGAAACGTTCGCTGTACTAAAGGTTGCTCACACGTCATTCGGCATACGGGAACAAGTAAGGTTGTTTCGCGCGGATATCTCTTCATGCGCTTGTTCGGGGCATCCCCTGTTCTAGCTCAAGGCTTTTGTATTCGTGGTACCTATGAAGCTTGTGGGACATCCTCATTGGCGAAGGCGAACTAATACCGTGGTTGGAGAAACACACCTGTTCCTTCGTCACGCTCGCGCAACGGTTTGCCGGTGTTCATGCCCATGCGCACACGAGGTCCGTTGAAGATGACGGCGCCAGTTTCGTCGGTCACTTTGGCAGTGTCCAGCAATTCTCGAAAGGGCACCGGCCACGCCTGCTTGAGCAGGTCGCACTGCGCCGCTAAGCAAAAACGCAGCGCAGCGTCGGCTGTGTGGAACGACGTCATCATCGCGGACCCGTGTGACTTAAACACGTAGCCTTCGAACCTGCCGACCGCGTCAAGCAGCAGCGTGTTGTGGGCACGCACCATTTCTTCGGCAGCTTCCGGATCGTACGTTGCGAGGGCGTCGCTTTTTGAAATTTCAGTGTAGACCACTGCGACCGTTCCTTGTGGCGCGATTTCAACCCGTGCGTCGTCTTCTGCCTGCATGCATTGTTGTTCGACTGCTTGGCATGCATTTGTGGCTTGCTTGTAGAACCGCAAGACCCTCGGTACACGAGTCTGAACGCGCAAGAGCAAGTCGTCGGGTACGTTTGGCGCGGGGCGGACCCGCTTGCTCTTGGCGGGCAGCGAGAAGTCCCACCGGGGTGGCGGTCGCTTCTCGGGCTTAGCAGTCGTTTGCGGGGTCTCCTTCCGGCTGATCAGACACTGCGGGAGGAGTTGGAACATGGTCTCCTCGCGCGAGATTCCCTTCAGCATTTTCGTGCCCCAGCCGGTCAGCGCGATGTCGGGGTCGGGCAGCGCCTTCGCCCGTTTCAACGCGGCCATGGCGGCTGAACCTACAATTTGTGAATATTTCAGGCATACCGAATGTACCGTTATTGAGAGACAGTGCGTGGGGTCATCCTGACACGCCAACGAGAAATACCACGCTAATTTGTGGCTGGGTCGCGCCACGACGTGGTGATAGTAGGTGTTTTCAAGTCTCCAGATACTGAAGGCACTATCAAGAGAAGAGCAATAAGAGGGGTTGGCACACCAATGATAGTTTCACCGGCTTTCCCGGTCGACGCGATCCTCGCAGCGAGGTTTACCATTGGCCCAAAATAGTCCATTCTGCCAGTCATCGGGTCCTGCCCGCAATCCGGCTCGCCGGTGTTAAACCCCATGCGGACCCTGAGCCCATTGAACACGACGTTTCCATCAGCCCCCTTGACGAGGGCACCCTCTGGAAGCTTGGCGAGCTCTGCCGGCCACGTCTCGTCAAGGAGCTTCAACTGCACGTTCATGCACCATTTCATGGCGTGTGCCGCTTCTGAGAAGGCGACCATGAAAGCGTCACCTTCCGTCTTCACCTCGTACCCTTGGTATATTCCGATCAACTCGCGCAGCAGTTTGTTCTGAATGTCAAGAGCCTTCTTCATATCGCGGGGGCATGTGTCCCAAAGCATGGTGCTCGACTGCACGTCCGTGAACACGATGGTGACAGTTCCCTCAGGAGGCCGTCGCAGCAGCTGCCGATCTTCGAGTTCCATTGTTTGCTGCTCCATCTTACAAGCGAGGCTCTGTGTAAGGATGAGTGGCGTCTTTTACTGGGGAAAGGGACCTGAGCTTAATCATAGTACCTACCCCCCAGAGACCCACCTGGTCCAGACGAAAATATCGGGAGTTTCGGGGAACTTCGGGGAGTTTCGGGGTATTTCCTTTGTGGCGACCACTTTCCCTGCAGCCAGCCTTGGCGAAGGCGGGGAGGGGCTACGCTATGATGGCCCTACCTTGCGCAAAGCGGTCCCGTGTTTGGCTATGCCCCGAAGACGAAGATAGAGGCTGAGAAGGAAGGACAGACTGGGAGGTCCAGGTTGACACGGTATGACACAGGTAGCGACAGGATCCGCGGCAAGGAGAGCAGGAACCGTTCCACCAGAGGTCGTGCGGGTACAGAGACGATGCTCGTGCTCGAGTCGCAGCTGGGACGAACAGGCACGCCTTCAATAATGAGGTCTGGGGGATGGACGTATTTTCCACGTATGGGGAGGAAAGGAAGGATGGACGTGCTGGTGGGACGCCTTCGAAGACCTCCGGCAAGAAGGGACAGAAGAGGGTAAATTTAGTGGGCGGCGGAGACCCAGACTACCACCACAGATGCCTGCAGCACGATATGCCGATGTGCGGAGTCGGCGGCGAAGAGACGGAAGCGCGGACCTCGCCCCCGGGGACGCCCGAAGCGACACCGAAGTCGAGACGCAAGCTGCGACCATCGGCCCAAAGCGCCACAAGGGAAGCGGCGGATGCCGGCGCCAACACCGCCATCGAGAACGCCGCAGAAGGCGACGACACTAGGACAGCCGCTGGCAACGAAGCGACGGCGTAAGGACTCGCCATCAACGAAGACAGAGACGTGCACTCTGCGGCGGGCAGAGGTGCAAGATAAAGTGCCAGTGACGAAGAGAGGTGGCACGAAGATAGTCACGAAAGAGAGCAGATGCAGATTATCGCCACAGGCTCTTTGCATTGCTAACCCTAACCACCAGGACCAGGGCAGTTACGGTCGAAGACGGCAATTCGAGCGAGGAGTAAGGCGATAACCAAAATGTGAGGCACGATGGCCATCCTGAAAGCAGGGTTGCAGGATGATGCTTGGCCGAGGATAAAGTTGCTATGGCGACTGGGACAGAGAGATAACGCATAGAGAGTCCTCCTTATGGGGTGGTCACGCCTTCGCAGTCCCAGGGCCTCCACCCCCTGCATACGGTCGTCGACGAGACGAGTTGGAATGCGGGTACCATCTTTCCGAAGATTTCCGGGTCCTCCCGTACTCTACAACTCCCCACATACGTGAACGTGAACTCCGAAGTGTGACACTCCTTTCAATCGGGTGCACGAATTCAGAATTCCGGGATGGGTTGACCCACTGTTTCCGATGCGGCTTCCAATCATCGAAGGCTAACCTCGGGTGCAAGAGCAGTGCTCGTCGTTCGGGGACCAGATGGGTGGAAGACGACTGGGTCTGCCCGGTTTACACGTGACTGCTGCAGCGTGGTCAGAAGTGGGAAGGTCATCGGGAGATGGCGGGCGTGAATACTTCTTGCCCAAACCAAAACCCAAGAGGGAATTGGAGAGTTTGACATAAGAATGGCAAACTCGTGGTCCCGAAGGTTGCAACCGCAAACAGAAGAATCAGATGATGATTGAACCTGCGCACATGCACAACGCGTCCTGTTCAGACTCCTCCTGTGTCGAAGGACTCAAGGCAGGTCCTGCAGGTTTTCCAGCAACTGCTGGTTCGCCTTGAGGCCCTCCGAATCCGCAGGCTGCAGGGTATGCCTCAACAACTGCCTAGGAGTCCAAGCTACAGTTGGTAGATGCACTGCGAGCTGTCGAGGTGGTCAATGAAGAGGAGAGAGCCGCCGACGCACACTAGCACACCTGCCTGCAAACCTCACCCACTTGCCCGCCCATCCACCTACCCGTCTACCCAACTACGCACCTGTTCATCCATCCACCGACCTGCCCACCCCCATCCACCCATCTGTCCACTCAACTACCAACCTGTACACCTGCCCACCCACCGGCAGCCCCACTTTTCCCATAAGAATCGGGCTGAGTATCGGGGAGTTTCGGGGAGTTTCGGGGAAGTGTCGGGGAGTTTCGGGGAACTTACCAGGAGCCCGGACCAGGTGGGAGACCGTACTAATTCCAGGTTCGATTGACGCAGCCTCTCAGACGAACCCCCTCCAAGGTGCTCCAAGGGCGTTCTGGGACCTAAAACCCCCAAAAAGTGGTGGCGACTGACCCAGAACTGTGAGGAAGATATTTCCACAAATATGCCCAGAAACGGTTCAGAAAGACTTGGATGCAGGGGTGTTTCTAAGAACCTTCTAATCCACAAATAACGCTAAAAAAATCACGTCAATGCGATTGACTGAAGCTTGTGGCAGAAAGCAAGCACCCTAATGCTCATGACTGCGACAGAGAAAGTCGTTGACTTGATACCAGCAGGAAACAAGACGGGGCACGAAACCCGTCTTGCCACCATCTATAAACATGCAAGACCAAAGCACAAGCTCGATGAAGAGCGCGATGCGACGCTTGGCAAATATTGTACAGAAGCCAGTGCATCCGGCACTCGAGATGCACGACACCTTGGAGGCGGAAACATGGCCGGCCTCAATAAGAGGCCGCAGATGTCGAACCAGCAGGCCTTCGAAGTCGTGATGCGCGCGTATGAGGCAGCCGCACGAGAGCAGACGGCGAAGAAGGCCGACGACAAGGTGATACGAGCCGTACCGCAGGCAGGACTCCGCAAAGCTGCGACGCTGAACCGCAGCTTTCGTCAGATGCATTACCCGCCGGGATGGGAACGCAAGCAGGCCCGATGGAAGCATGAAGTCAAGCAGGAGAAACGAACAGCGCAGAATGAGCGCAAGACGGGCATCAAGAGCAGATCCGGACGTTGGGACCGTGCCAAGCCGAAGAAGGAGTCCAAAAGCGAAGCAACAACACCAACACGACAACGCAACCCGAAGGCAGCCAAGCAGACCTCCCAGAACAGGGGGAAACGGTGAAGTAACGAAGCTCATCCGAGTGTCCGATGAAACCCCTTGTCAATACCACCCAACCAAGAGCATGCATGACGCAGTTTTAAAGGTGGGATGAGAGGCATCGGCTCACTCTGTCAAAGGACCATACCACTAACGCAACAAGAAGACGATAATGCGCGATAATATGCCATAATCGTGCGATAATGCGAATGAAAATGAGACAATTGGCGTCAAAATACCAAATGCGATAATATGCGACAATGCGAATCGTTTGACCACAATGCCTAGGGTAGGTACTCGTAAATTGACTAGTCATAATGGTGTGATCCACCCTGGAGTTTTTCCGGGGAATTTGTAGTTTTTACACGTGTGAATTTTTTTTGTGTCGATGATACACGTCACTCTTTTTTTTACCGAAAATACACGTGGCAATTTTTTTTGGACGGATAATACACGTGGCAATTTTTGGTGTGACAAACGTGTACACGTGAATGTTGGGCGAATTTTGCGTTATTTTTACGGTGAATTTTCACAGCACACACACGATAGGCAACGGGAGTGGACAACGGTGACGGCGTGGCACCGCTCACTGAGCACTTTCAAGAGCGACAGCACACAACCACCTCCGCGTCCGCAAAACGCGAACAGCCAAACCCGACTGGCTTCGTGCGGGGAAAAACGTCAGTACAAGTCAAGAATTGCCTCGACTTCGGACACCAAGCCAGAACATGCAAAAAGCCAGCCGCGAAGGCTCACCCAAACCAGCCCCAAAGGGCCAGGCAGCGGCCAACCCTCCCCCCCCACTCGAGCCTGCCTCAGAGTCTGAGTCAGACTTGGAGTCAGAGTCAGACACAAAGTCCGGGTCAAACTCGAAGTCCGGATCAGACTCCGGGTCTGAGTCAGACTACTCCGACTCGGAGTCCGAGTCCGAGAACGCAGTTTCCCCTTTCATCCTCTGTGTGCATGCGGCCAAAACTGTGCCCCGTGCGACAGGTGTGTGGATGTGTGACAGAAAGCCAGGCCCATGCCTGTCAGTACCGAGCGGAAAGAGGAGGCGGTCACCGGCCGCGGTGGAACCATGCCGCCATAACGCCGTCGTGGACATGCACTGATTGCGACCTGAACTACTGCCGAACTTGTGCTCCCTGCCTTCGACAGTGACGCCGTTGTTGTCGGGCTGCTGAGATTCAATGTCTTTCATTTCTTCCTTGTCTGCTGAAAAGATCAAATCAAGAATCATGTCAAATGAAACACCCGGGGGATCCCCTAAACAACCCCCGTGGGTGTGCTCTTGAAAAAACGAAAACCCCCCAAAAAAAAACATCAGAAAAAAGAAACCATCAAAAAATCTTAGAGTCACAGTGGGGGTAGGCGCGGAGGAAAATGCCATCCAGGGTCACAAGGCCTGGACAGTCTTGCACGACTGAGCTGTTGAGTGACCCGACTTTCATCATAGCATTTCCTTACGTAAACATCTGTCTACAGAACTGAACTCCTGTGATTAGAAAATTCGCCCAGCATTCACGTGTACACGTTTGTCACACCAAAAATTGCCACGTGTATTATCGGTCAAAAAAAAATCTCTCGTGTATTATCTGTCAAAAAAACTTCCGACGTGTATTATCGACACAAAAAAAATTCACACGTGTAAAAACTACAAATTCCCGTTTTTCCGGGTTTGTGCCGGGTTTGTGCCGGGGGGGGGTCCGGTTTTTTTATCCGAGACTAGAGGTATGCTAATAGCTCTATCGAGCCAACCCCACTTTTTGGGGGGTCCGCGGGCGAAGCCCGAGGGCACTTTTTTTAGGCCCAAAAAATATGATCCAGTCAATTCCCTCAATCCAGGTTTTTTTTTGCCCCGTGACTGGAAAAGGGCTATTTGCATCTAGATTTCAGGTCTGCCACCGTCTGGAGGCCCGGGTTCGAACCCGACCGAGGACACTTTTCCGGTCGAAAATGGGTTTTGGAATTTGTTGGTTTTCGGGGTCGTATGTGCCCGAAATTTGCGTTTTTTGCAGAGTTCTCAATGTCTCACGGTTATTGGTCACCCCGGGAAATTTGAGTCAGTCTACCAGTACTAAGCATCGCCCGAACTTTGCTTCACCACTACGTCGGGGGTCGGCCGTCTCGCAGTCACGGTCGTGACTGTTCCTCGGACGCGCTCTCGTGGCCGGGGGGGTTATCCCTCCGACGGTCGAGGCGGGGCCCGGTATGCGGTGATTGAGTCGGGGCCGAGTCCGATTACGGGCGTGCAATACCGCTGACCTCGAGTTCGCGTGTTTGTGTCGCGGTTCTCGTGGCGGGCGGGCGGGATTCGGTGGGCTACTCGTCGGGTGTGGTCGGCACGAGTGTCCGGTACTCCTCCAGCAGTCCGGTCCCTTGCAGGTACTCGAGTGCCGTCTCCGGGTGTTCGAACAGCAATCTCCACAGCTGTTCGTGTCTCGGTATCCACACCGGTTGGCCACCCTCCCGCCGTAACGGGGAGGCCACTTCCCACATCAGGTCACGCTTCCCTTGCGTCCCCTCATGGCCGCAGTCCAAGAAAAGGTGCGAGACCGGGCACTCGGCTACCTCTCCGCAATGCGGGCAGGGACGATTCGAGCTCCGTTCGGACTTCGCTAACGCGTCGTAGTCCTCCCGGCACCAATTGCGAAGGAGGCGGTGCTGGCCCGTGCGGATCTGCCTGATCTCACGCTCGGCCCGTCGCGTGAGGTGATCGATTTTCGGGAGTTTCCTCCCGTTGACGATCTGCGCGTGTGCGAGTTTCCCGTCGTAGTGGGAGCCCAACTCCGGGTGGGCCTTCAGCACGCCTGCCGACCACCTCTTCTGCACATAGCTCTTGTGCCTGGCCGCCGCCGTCGATCGCGTGAGCGGGGGACGGGGTCCCCTTTCTCCTGGCGAGCTGGCGCCGGTCTTCGCCCGGGTATCCGCTTCGTCGTTCCCGGCCAGTCCACAGTGGCTGTAGACGAACTGGAGGTGGATGGTGTACCCACGATCGGCGAGCTTGCCCAGCAGCTGCCAGATCTCGATGTTGGCTGGGTCGACTTGGCGATGTGGTCCATGGTCGAGGTCCTGGAGGAGCGAGCTCGAGTCAGTCAGTATCCACAGGGTTTTGTCGTTCCTCCTGCTCAGACTGCCCACGAGGACGCGCAGGGCTCTCTGCATCGCCACCTGTTCCGCCCGGTAGCTTGTCGCCCACTTGCCGGCCGGACCGCTGTTCGTCGCCCACCAGGGAAGATCGTCTTGCGCGCTTCTCCGTATCGACCAATTCTCTCCGGATTCGATGGCAAACCCGGCTCCTCCCCATTTCGTCTCCGTGGGTGTCGGTTCCGTTGTGCCGTTGAGGACTGTTAGCGCCGGTTCCATTGTGGTTTCCTCAACAACAGAGCCATCGGTCCAGGTTACCAAGAGCGGCGTCGGCAGGGCGGCTAACACACGTTCCACTACCCTTCTGTTCGCCTCCACGTCCTCCGACTTCTTCCTCAGTGTTGCCGAGATGTGCACTTTGGGGCACCGTGGCTCCCACGGCGCGAACGGGTTCGCCTTGCGGGTCTGCCTGTCGACGTCTTCCGTCCGCGCGCGCCTCTTCAGGAGTCCGTATTTGACGGCGATCGTGTCGTGCTTGTTTGTGGGGACCAGGGTGTCCCGCCACTGCGGGTAGGTCGCCAGCTTCTCGCACAGTGTTGCAAGTCGAAGATCGGCATAGACCGAGATTGGCTGCACTCGCGACTCAATCGAAACGGCCTCCACGGATGCCGAGCGCCTGCATCCCGTGACGGCGCAAAGCCCGGCCTTGTGCTGGCTCTCCAGCTTCGCCATGGTCGTCGGTCTGGCAAAGGCGCCGTATACCGACAGGGCGTACGTCATCTTCGGGAGTACGTAGGTGTAGTATAGCGAGCGGAGCGTCTTCGTACGATGACCCCATGCCGCACCGGATACAAGCCTGAGAACGCACGCGTGTTTGGCCGCGCCCGCCGTCACTCGGCTGACATGCTGGTCGAATGTCAGTTCCTCGTCGAAGGTTAGACCCAGTAGGGTGACGGTCTTCTTCCATTCGAGTTCCCTCACCAGGGAGATCGTCAGCCGGTCGGAGCCCTCTCCGATGCTCTCCTCCGCAATTGTTCTCTCTTGCAGGGTGCGAGCCGCCTTTCCGTTCAGTCCGGTCACTCGCTTTTCGTGGTGTTGGCTCTGTGGTGCAAACAGCCGACGAGCCGTGCGACCGTGCTTCCTCGTTCTCCTTTTGTACGCGTCCGCGCGGATCGCCACGTTCGCTCGGGTTGCCGGGAACTCTATCGTCGGCGGCGACGCGTCAGGGTTTCCGGGGCGCTTGAACAGTATCGCCTCCGTCTTTGCGTGCGATAGCTGCATCAGCGCCTCGTCCGACCACTTTTCCATCGCCTGTATTATCAGACGCACGTTCTTCGCCATCTCCGCCATCGTTTTGCCCGTCGCTACTACGCCTACGTCGTCGGCGAAGAGCGAGGCCGTTGAGTCCTTCAGCTTCGCCAGGTCGTCCCCGAGGTCGTCGATGTACAGCAGGAACAGTATTGGTCCCAGTACAGACCCTTGCGGAACACCGCCCTCAAGTTCCGCCGAGGCGCCGTACTCACCGTCCACTCGGAAGATCGCGTTTCTGCCCTTGAGGAAGGACTCCACCCATCGAATGAGCTTGTAGTACGCTTGCGCAGTGACTCGTAATAGCCTACAAAGGTTTTCACAACAGTCACTGACAACTTGACAAACGTGACCACCGGTCTCCAGTCTACCGGAGTCCAGACCTGTTGTGGAGGGTCCACGATTAGAAACCGTGTGCATAATTGTATTCCAAGGCAACTGCACCAGAACCAACTGTGTTCCAACACAATTCTATTCAGCTGGACGGACTCTGAAACCTGAGCCAATTCACCTACCCCCTGATCGAGTGTAATCGAGCGTAATCGAGTGTAATCGAGTGTAATCGAGTGTAATCGTTTTGGGTTAGAATGCAAAGAATCTGTGGCGATAATCTGCATCGCCGACGGCGCGGTTATCTCTTCGCACGTGAAGTGTCATGCTTTCGCCTCTTTAGCTCGTCTTGATCGTCGCGCTCAGGCGCGCGTTTGGTGCTTCGCTTCTTCTTCGATTGTTCGTCGAGGTTCATCGGTTGCGCGTCGATTTCTGCTTTTTCTCGGCGCCTGGGCGATGGTCGTGGCGCATCGACGCGTCCTTTGCGTCTTTTCGGTACCGGCTCCGCCGCGGAGTCCGATTGCCGCTTCTTCGCTGGCGTTGATGCCGTCTTCCCGACCTTCGTTGCTGATGTCGGCGTTGATGTTGCGGGCTCTCGCTCGCCTTCCGCTGCTTCCCGCAGAATGAACACTACGTTCTCACGCTTCGCCTGTCTCGGCGCCGGCGCGGGGCCCTCCAGCTCCGCCTTCCTCTTCTTCGATGCTGCTTCTTCTCCTCTCTTCTCCTCATAACTCCTCGCCACGGCCGCCAGGTGGTGACCCTTCCGACAGCACAGTTTCGGCCTTCGACTCCGCAAGTCCGCGAGCCGGCTGCAGTGCGCACACGTCGGCATGCCATGATCAAGGCACCGGTGGTGTCCGTTGCGGCAGCACTCCGCGATCGTCTTGCACGTCGCGCATTGCGTCAGGCGGTGTTGCGCGCAGAACTTCACCGCAAGGCCGTCGTCTTCCTTGTGGTGGGCCTTACAGCACCACGCCACCGACTTGCCCTGGCGCTTGCACCCGTCGCATTTCACCTTCTGGTGCTCGTGGCACACCCGCTCACCCCACTTTTCGTGTCGGGGAACCCCTTCCGGCACGTACCACGGATCCCCTCCGACGACTGCCGTCTTCTTTCCTTTCTTCTTCTCCGTAGCGTCGTTGAACACCGCCCATCTCGCCGCGCGCTCCGCCCTTCCACCTCCGTACGTCGGGAAAAGGTCCATCCCCCACGCCTCGCCGTTGAACTCGTGCCGAGCCGTCGTCAGCTGCGTCTCGAGAACTTCCATCGTCTCCGTACCACCACGGAAGATTGGCCTCATCTCGTACCCCGTGAGGCACGGCGGGGCTCCCACCGTTCTCAACGACCCTATCTTCTCCAATTTCCTTCCCGGCAGAGGCGGTTCGTCGCCGTTCCGCTCCAGCGCGTCCCCGACGGTCTTCAAAAGCCTTGCGAGTACCCTCGCACGCATGCTCAACGGTGTCCCGTCCGTCGTTGCTACGACACTGCCTGGAAGGTCCAATCCGGTGTATACTTCAAAGTCGATGGCGAGCTCTGCCGTCGACACGTCACCCGCCACCGACCAGCACATCCCATCCAGCCAATACTGCAGCGCCCGGAACCACCTCTCTCCTCCGACCGCCGCGAAGGTCCCCGGTCCAGCGATCGCTTCGAAATTCAGCCGGCGCGGGGGGCAGTCGTCAGGGTGCAATTGTCTCCAGGGGTGGCCGACCGCCCGGTCTCTTCCTTCTCTCTCCAGCCGTCGTCTCTCGTGCATGACCTCCGCCATGAACGTGTGCAGCACTTCGATGTTGACTCGACTTCCCTTCGGCAGTATCCCGTGTTCTTGCAGGCACGGGGGCCAAGTCGAGCGATCCGCGCCAACAATTTCGGCATATTGGTTTTGCCCTCGGATTCGTTCGTACGCCCGGCACTGCCACCAAATGTGGCCCAGAGTTTCTTCCGTCGCCTCGTCACAGCGTCTGCACAGCCCGTCACCTCCCCACAGCTTGGCCGCATGTGACTCCGTCATCACCGACCCAGCCACGACCTCGGCAACGTCCCGTGCAGCCGTCAGCGTTGTCGACGCCTTCAGCCCGTAGGCATTCGTCGCGACGTACTCTACACCTGCCCGTACCCCATCGAAGTCTACCCGCCTCTTCTCAAGCTCCCCTAGTCGCCAGCCGCGAATCAGCTTTCTCAGGGTGTGCCCTCGCTCCCCCTTGCTTTGTCGCACCAGCCTCAGCACATTCCCTGCCTCGTCCTCGGCGTTGTCGAAATCTTCCGTCCATCGTATACCGAGCTTTTTTGCATGCTCGGCCGCAATACCGACCGGTCCCCATGCGCGGATTCTGCTGCCATACGCCCGTCGAACTGTTGCGACGCGGGCCCTCCACGCCGGCCTTTTTCGGCACACTTCTGCGATCATGCCGAGTGACCGATATGGCAGCACTGCGTATGGGTCGAGTAAGTGGGCCTTGTTGAGAATGCCCAACACGGCCTCTTGCGCCCTATGCAGTCTCACCGGGTCCCAGACGCCTCTGAGTAGTGCTGCGGTGAACTTTCCCAGCCCCCGCACCGTCGGGAGCGCGAACTCGGAGCCGTACGTCGCCGCCGGTAGAACCGCCATCGCCGCTAGCCCCGACCTCTGCGCCCTCGAGATCGGTAAGGCACCCAACCGTTCGGCCTCCTCTGCACGCTGGTCGTAGCGCAGGTCCGTTGTTCTGCGTGTCCGCTTCGTGCCGACCAGACATCCTACGATTGTAAGCTCTTCCTTCGTCACGATGTCGGTGCCACCTATCTTCAACTTCGCTTCGTACCCCTTCGGCGTCCCGAAAGCGAACGTCTTCGGTATCCCGATCGACATGCCGGTGTTCGCACAAAACCTGTCGACTTCCACCAAGGCGTCCTGCAAGCATGCTTCTCTGAGACGCGTCAGGAGGGTGAGGTCGTCCGCGAAGGACTCGCTCGTCACCCCCCCCACGTCGTCCACTCTGCGCACCACGATGGACAGCAGCGCGTTGATGAGGATCACGCTCAGGGGGCAGCCCTGCAGTATCCCGTTGGTGGTGTAAAAGATGTCTCCCAGCCCCATGTGCAACTTGTACCGCCTTCGTAGTCGCGCGTAAACATCGCGCAGCGGCCCGAGAATTCTCTCATGGAGGCCAAGATCCCCCACCAGCTTCAGCACGACGTCTCGTGGCACTTTGTCGAAGCACTTGGCAAAGTCTAGGGCCACGCCGTACAGCTCCTTTCCCGTCAAGAGAGCCTCTTCAATCTGCGAGGCGATTTCAAACACCACGTCCACGGTTCCGTGTTTGGGCCTGAACCCGTGCTGGCTATCTGCTATCCAGCCTTCTTGCCACTGGACGACGTCCCTGAGCCTCGTGCTCGCCCACAAGCGATAGACCGCGCTTGTGACGGTGATGGGCCGCAATGCCAGCGGGTCGAGGGTTTCGTCTTTCGGGATCAGCGTGACCGCGGCTTCCAACAACGCGTTCGGCCACGTTCCGGTCGCTTCTATCGCGTTGAACACCTCCGCCAGGGCGTTCAGCAACGGCAGTGGCAGCTTCTTTAACTCTGCTGTGCTCCATCCGTCCACGCCCGGGACTCCGGCACGCTGCTTCTTTCCAAGAACGCTCCTCAGATCATCGCCCGTCAAATCTCGGCACACCATCGGTCGACATCGGATGTATTCCGCATACTCCGCCTTGAAGGCTTCATAGCACGGTTCCGGTCTACTCGCGTACATCCGGTTGATGGGCGCCCATTCTTTCTGCAACGTCGCGTCGATCTCCCGTAGATTTGCCGTGTAGCGGCCATCCACTTTCAGCGCCACCAGACCGTCCGCCTTCTTCCTTCTGCACCACGGAAGCAGTTGCGCCCTGTTTGCACAGTGGAAGTTCTGCATCTTGCTCTCCAGCTGAGCTATTCTCCCCTTTCGCGCCTGTGCTGTCAGTGACCGGCTCCTCGCTTCCAGCTTCTGCCTCAAGGTCTGGGCGACGCTCAAGTCCGGCGGGCGTCGCGGCAAATCGCGCACCTTTGGTACTCGTCCGGCCATTGATTCCAGTCCCGATACTACGTTCTCCCACGTCTTCTCCAGCGATCTCGGCATGCACCCGGGTCCTTCCCCACTCAGTGTTTGCAGCCCTCGGATGTAGGCGTCGAGGCCGTTCAATATCTTCCGGAATCTGCTTGAGGCATACGTACCCGCGCCCGTCCCGGTGTCTGTCACGGACGCAAAATGTTCTCTCTTAGGCTTTCTTGTCTCACCCCGTCCTTGATAGGCGGCAACGGGCCCGTCGAGCAACCCCTGTTTCTCCGCCAGCTCGACCAGATACCCCTCGCACGCCTTAGTCGCCGACACCCAGAGCGCTTCCACGTCATCTGGTGCTGCATCTTCGAACCGGTGCTTCACTAACAACTCTTCCGCCCGCGCTGCTGCCCGTCCTTCGTGCGTCACGTCTACCTGGCTCATGGACCTTGGCATGCGGTACCTCTCACATGTGTCTGCAAACGCGGTGATGTCCAGCTCTACCGTCACCATCTTGTGGCTGGGCACCCGCTGCCCTTCCGCGTCTACGACGACGGTGGTTTCGCTCGCTACCAGTGAGTGTATCGCGACGTCGTTCAGCAAGACGTGATCGATGCGTGTGCCTCGCGTCCCCGTCTTCTCGTACGTCTTCGGGGCACCGCCATCGGTGCAGATCTCTGCGGCGTCGTACCATCCCGATCGCAGCATGCACGACATCGCCGCCGACGACGAGGGCTCCGCATTAAAATCGCCGGCCACAATGACCGGTACTCGTCCGAGACTTGCTGCTTCTCGGTGCACCTCCGCAATAATCTTCTCCCTCTCCGGCGCCGCCTTGTCCCCCGAGTTCGCATACAGTGTGAAGACATGCAAAAATTGGTTTCCTCTTCCAAGTCCGACGGCCACGTGCACCCACCTCCGGCTCGGTGACGGCTTCCCGACCACGAAGGCCGGCGCCGGTTTCTTCGCGAAGACTGCAACACCCGCTCCGCCGGCTTCCGCTATCCACGGTGATGCTTTGCCCTGCCGGTCAAGTCGCTCCCGACACGGTTCCCCCCACAGCGACTTCCAGTCTCGCCTGACGCCGTCCTCGAACTCCCTCTGACCCCAGTCGGTCAAAAGCGTCTCCTGTACCGCCAGAATGTCGACAGCGGCACAATCCAAAAAGTGTGCCCTCCCCCCGAGAGATGTCATGTTTATCGTCCCGAACTTCAGCGTCTCCCTTCCTCCTTGTAACACGCCCCCGTCCCGCTTCGGCGGCACCTGCTGCGACCTGGCGTCCGTTCCTTCATGTGCTGCGACCCTCACCGCGTGCTCGACCCGGCTCAACTCCACAGTTTCCACCGTGTCTGCATGTAGCGCCAGCTCCGCCAATGTGGTACCCGGGAGCAGGAGCCGGTCGTAGTGCTCCGGAACGTACGTGACCGCCGTCTGCTGCCCCGTGGCGCCCACGCGAGGTGCGTATCGTCGCAGGATGTGCGGCCTCCTGCTGTCCAGCACCCAGAGTACCGCTCCGGTGACCGTCGCGGCTGCCGTCAACGTCATCTCGTCCCCGTACTCGTACGGCCCCCGCATTGCCTCCACGTAAGCAAACCAGCTGCCGTACCTTTCGGACGGCGCGAAGTGTGCTTCGAATGTCGGGTCTTTTAACATCGCGTCCACAACCCGTGCACGAAGTCTCCTTACCGACCACCCCGGCAGTCCGGCTGCGACCGCTGCGAACTGGCAGGCCCCGTCCCCAGGGACTTCTTGCACTAGCTCGCATCCCATCGCGTCCGCGGCTTCTCTCAACCTTAACCCCAGCGTTTCGTGCGTCTCTCCACCGCCACGCATCCCGTCGTTCCCCAGTCACGAACGCTTCGCCGCTGCTGGTTGGTGTGCCTTCTTCGTCTTCGCTAACGGTGACTTCCCCGGCGTTCCCAGCGGACGCTTCGGTTGCGTCATGTGGACGTCTTGAGACGGAGCCTCGGCCCGTCCCATCTTCTGCTTCGTCGGTGTGGCGACGGGCGTCTTCGGCGCCTTCTTCTTGACCGGGGTCCGGTCTACGGGCATCGCCGGGGTGTCTTCGGCCTCATCGTCGCGACCATCTCCGTCAGCTTCGCCATCTGAGCACTGAGTGCTGCGATGTCTCACACTCAGCAGCGCGTCGTTCTTCGCGCGTAGCTCCGCGTTCTCCGCCCGGAGCTGTCGCACCGCGCCATTGTTGTCGCCCGCGCCCTTCGGTTGCTCGGGTGTGCTCGTCTTTTCCTGACCCTGCCGTCGCAACGCCTCGAGGTACGACGAGACCTTCGGCGTCCTCTCCGCCCTTGCATCCCACACCTGCGATTTCGGCCGCCGTCCGGACCTGTCTTCCTCGGTCTCGTCATCGACCTTCATCAGCGCTCCTCCCGCGCTTATCAGTCGATGCGGGGGCGGCTCCTCGCTGGCGACGACGCGCGTGTCCCCATGCGTCTTGCTCCGGTAGGACGCGACTTGGCGACATGTCCATCCCGCCGCCTTCATGGTCGCCTCAAGATCCGAAGCGGCATCGCGCGCCTGTGCCCCCCTCACCAGGTAATGCATCGCGGGCGGACCCTGCTTCGCCGCCGCTTCGCCCAGCGATTCCCGCACCCGCTCGGACATGCCGTCTTCGACCCTCACCCCCAGCCGCGCGCGACTACGAGCAAGGCCCAGGCAGCCTTTCCCCTGCGCGAGCACGAGAGCGCTCTTCAGCGATGCTTCCTCGTCAGCTAGCCACACGACGTCGTTCGTCTCCGACCCCTCCTTCCAGCGCGGTATGCGTAGAAAGAGACCCCTCCTGCCCGAAATTCTCAGCAACCTCCCGACCTGCTCCTCTTCGACGCGCACCATCATCTGAAATACGCGGTTTACCCGCCGCACGTTGAACATGCTGTGCGGACTCAGGTCCACCTTCGCCTCTCCCGCGAGCCGCCTGCACTCCGCCTTCAGCACCCGCCCCCCCGATGGCTCCTGCAGGGCCGCCAACGTCTCTGCCCCGCACCATCGTGCATCTATCTCGGCGCAAATCAGCACCGTCGATGTCGGCGGGCGGTCAACCTTCTTCACGTCCGCGGGCGCGTACACCACGTCTCCCTCCGGGGACCTCGTCACGTACGCCGGCAGCACTTTCTCCGCGCCGTCAACTCGGCACACCACGTCCGTCCGCCTGCTGCCCTCCAGAGCCGCCACCGTGACCACCGCCAGAGCCCTCCGGCATCCCTTCACGCCGTATCCTGCGCGCGCTCGCCATGGGCGCGAACGCCACCGTCGCTTCCGCCAGCTCGGTGTGGTCAACCACCGGCACTCCCCAGTCTTCCTGCCTCAGCTCTATCCTCGCCTTCCCCGCCCCTCCGACTGCCTTCTCGCCTTCTTGTGCCTTCTTCTGTCCGTCCTCTTCCATCGCGCGCGCGGCCGTCGGCTTCTTGCCCGGCACCTCTTTCCACCCTCCGTTGCGCTTCTTTTTCTTTTTCCCCTGTTTTCCACCCGACGCCTCTTGCTTCGCCACGCCGTCCCCGCCGCCGCTGGTTTCGTCGTTCTCACCTGCACTCGCCTTGCCTTTTCCGCCTTTACCGCCCGCTTTCTCTGCATCTGAACCCGCGACACCGTCACCGCCGTCGTCCCAGCAGAGCTCGCGCTCATCCCCCTCGTCATCCGCCCAGCTGGGAGCGTTCGTCGTACTCTGCTTCTTCGCGCCATCCGTCTGAGCCTGCCTTACCAGCCCGCTGACTGCGGCCATCAGATCAGCCATCTGCTTTCCCTGAGCCTGCACCTGGGCGGCGAGTTCCTTGAACCCCGGATCCGTCATTGCGCGCTCTCGGGGTTGTACCGCTTGATGTGTACGCGTGTGTGTGTGTGTGTGTGTCGTCGGTCTTCTCTCTTTGTCTTCGTCCTCTTGATACTTTCTTGGTGCTTCCTTTTACCGGGACGGATCCCGGTGCCGCTCTCCTTCGAGAGTGTCCACGGCAAGACACCAATAAAGTACAGTGTAATCGAGCGTAATAGTTTGGATTAGAATGCAAAGAATCTGTGGCGATAATCTGCATCGCCGAGGGCGCGGTTATCTCTTCGCACGTGATGTGTCATGCTTTCGCCTCTTTAGCTCGTCTTGATCGTCGCGCTCAGGCGCGCGTTTGGTGCTTCGCTTCTCCTTCGATTGCTCGTCGAGGTTCATCGGTTGCGCGTCGATTTCTGCTTTTTCTCGGCGCCTGGGCGATGGTCGTGGCGCATCGACGCGTCCTTTGCGTCTTTTCGGTACCGGCTCCGCCGCGGAGTCTGGTTGCCGCTTCTTCGCTGGCGTTGGCGCCGTCTTCCCGACCTTCGCTGCTGATGTCGGCGTTGATGTTGCGGGTTCTCGCTCGTCTTCCTCTGCTTCCGGCAGAACGAGCACCACGTTCTCACGTTTCGCCTGTCTCGGCGCTGGCGCGGGACCCTCCGGCTCCGCCTTCCTCTTCTTCGCCGTTGTTTCTTCACCTCTCGCCACGGCCGCCCGGTGGTGCCCTTTCCTGCAGCAGTGCCCGGGTCTCCTACTCCTCAGGTCGGCGTGTTTCTTACAGCCGTCGCACGTCGGCATGCCATGATCGAGGCATCGGTGGTGATGGTTGCGACAGCACTCCGCTGTCGTCTTACACGTGGCGCACTGCGTCATCCGGTGCTCGGCACACATTTTTACGGCTAGGCCATCACCCTCCCTGTGATGGGCCTGGCAGCACCACGCCACCGACTTGCCCCGGCGCTTACACACGTCGCACTTCACCTTTTGGTGCCCGGGGCACACCCGCTCACCCCACTTCTCGTGTCGGGGAATCCCTTCCGGCACGAGCCACGGATCCCCTCCGACGACAGCCGACTTCTTCCCTTTCCTCTTCTCCGTAGTGTCATCGAAGGCCGCCCATCTCGCCGCACGCTCCGCCCTTTCTCTTCCGTACGTCGGGAAAAGGTCCATCCCCCACGCCTCGCCGGTGAACGCATGCCGGCTCGCCTTCAGCTGCGTCTCCAAGATTCCCATCGTCTCCTCGCCGCCGCGGAAAATTGGCCTCATCTCGTAGCCCGTGAGGCATGGGGGGGCCCCTACCGTTCTCAATGAACCTATCTTCTCCAGCTTTCTACCCGGCAGAAGCGGCCCCACCCCTTTCCGCTCAAGCGCTTCCCCGATCGTTTTCAGCATCCGCGCCAACATTCTCGCACGGATACACAGCGGCGTCCCACCTTCGTCGCCACTAAACTGCCCGGTAGATCGAGCCCGGTGTACACTTCGAAGTCTACTGCG